>KN050008.1:597-41066 GCA_000743315.1 Lignosus rhinocerotis TM02
GATTATCAGGTACTTGGATTATTGTGGTTGATTATCAGGTACTTGGATTATGCAATATAGTCTTCTCATTACTGACTGAGGATTCCCTTTGTGTGGTTACTTATCAGTCGTTTGTGACTTGCCTCACAGGTTCACACTCCTTCACACCGCCCTCCTGGGCGAGGCCACTGAGTGACTCTCGCACTCGTTGTAGGACCTCGCTGTCTGGTATGTTGGCACCCTGTGCATCCTTCCTTGATGGTAGCCCCTCAAACTAGGACCTGCTGCCTGAGGAGCTCTGCTATATTGACCGCCCTCCTTGTGTGTGCCGGAACCATCTCGTGTCGGACAAGTTATTCTGGATGTTGAACATAAAGTGGACAAACTGGTGTCAAACGTGCCCTTGAGTGTCGGATTCGAAGAGTCTAATCTCGAGGTCCAGGCCCACGAATGGTACAATTCAGGATCAGGCTTGTTCGGACTAGGTAAATATGACTTTCACGGCTTTCGTTCAGTACGAGACTCCGATGGGGAAGGGGGGCAAGCAGGGCTAGATCTTGGTCAACCGGGTCAAGAATACTATTGCGAGGGTTTCTACGATGACTAAATTGCGGATTCGCATGGACGATGTTGGGCAATGCAGAGCTTGAGCCAATATTCTCAGTTACCATTAAGACTTATCGCAAGCACTCCGCTCAGGCACAAGTTACATTGCGACACGATATTGATGATACTACACAAGAGTCTATGTCCACATATGATACTTGTCAATAGGTGTTCATCACGCATGACGTTGAGACGACTCAACAGATAGCTAGAGTGCGAACATGGGGAGTTCGAGTGCAGAAAACGAATCAAAAACGAATGGAGAAACAATGGAGAGAGGTGCCCACAGTGCTTGTCCTTATGAACGCCACGAGAGCGCTGGGTTGAGGAGTGGAGAGTGCGGCGGCGAGTTGTTCTGTGAGAAGTACGTCGTCGACTGTGAGGGCGAGGCGAGTGATCCTGGGAGGTAGAGTGGTATCGTGGGAATGAGCTCAAAGACGTGTTGCGCTATGGGTCGTGCTCCCCGTGATGCCGGCGCAAGTGCTGGAGTGTCGGTGGCGTTCATGACACCGTGGACGCGGGGTTCCTGCGAAATTGTCTCCTGTCCATAGCCCTCCGGCACCGGTGTCGCTTGAGGGACACCAGTGACACCACGTCCGTCCCATATGCAGCGGACATCGTTGCCGGGGATAATCTGAGCAAGCCGTCCCGTCTCGACATGGCGGATTTCGATGAAGCGACTATCGAAGAGAAGAACGTATGGTGGATGCCATGCGACATGCTCTGCAGTGCCCTCCCATTCGATGGTCCCGTTCGAGCGGCTGGGATCTCCATGCCGGTCGACATATAGGCCAAACTCTGCATTGATTGTGCGTTAGTGGATTGACACACGTTTTGGGCAACGACCTGACCATCGTAGCACAGCAAGAACTCGTCGTTGCTGGAGCGAAACATGCCCATAGGCCGACAGCTTTCACATCTCTTAGCCAACTTCTCGAGGCGAGGATCGTCGCGTTGGGGAATCGTGACGCTCTTGAAGCTACGAGAAACGTTAGAAGTTGAGTAAGAATATCCGAACATTATACTCACTCAGTAAGGTCCATGATCTCAAAGCCTTTCGTACACAAGATCACGATCTTCGCCTTCAGGAAGATTAGATCAAAGGCTTCCGATGGGAGGAAGAAGTCCTAGATATCTGGTTTGAGCCCCTCCGTAGTTGTGGAATGACACCATGCTCACCCTGTAGACTCGGAACCACTCAGACCGCTGTGAACGGAGACCGAGGCGGGAGCCGAAAGTCTGTGGGGCCTTCGATCGCTCGTTGATCTTGCCCACCACTGGCTCAAGGACACGAAAGACGCTGTCCAACTGTGGAAAATCAGGCAAGCTGCACGAGATGCGAATGACTGCTACCTACTCCTTTCTTCTTCATGTATATCACAAGGGTGCGCCCATTCAAATTCCCGACACTGAAGAAATGAACGTCCTTGTTCCCACTGAGCTTCTGTGGCGTCTGCGACGTGTGAGCGCTCTGGGGGGACGAAGGCACCAACGCCTCGATGTGGTATGCGAACAATGACTGCGACGATCCCGATTAGGCTTTGCATTTCGTGGTATTGGCGCAATGAATTCCCACCTTGTCCGCTAATACCAGGAAAATACCGAAGTCTTCCAGCATGGCACATTGAGTGACCATTTTGAGATGAAGCACACGCCGTAATGCTAATGGACAGGGCACGGTGAGCGCCATAGCCAAAGTCGCATCTCGGGAGGAACGTACATCGTGAATCGTGCCGGAATCCGATCCAGACACCCTCGGCACACCCGATGGCGACTAGGCCACGTCCGTCCGCGGTAGCTGTGGGACTGATCAGTACGCATGATGAGGCGAACTCCGGACAACTCACTGAAGGGCACCGAGCAAGTGACTTTGCCTGTAAACGCCTCCCCGTGACTCCAGGTAGCACTCGAGTTCGCCATCATCGATGGCACCAAGAACGTATCTGCGCTTAGCGTCTCGATCTCAAAGACCTTGTTCGAGTCCTGCACAACTTTCCGCAGCCCGATCGCCTCTTCTAGCTTTTGCTTCCACTCGTTTCGTGCCTGCGCCGACTCCGCAAACACGGTGTACAAGCCGCCAAGCCGTCCGTTGTGGTGGATCGTGCACGGGTACACGAGTCGAGAGTCAGTCGCAGAGTCGGGAGAAGTTGCCGCGCCGACAGGTGTGCCTGTGTCGCCCCCATGGCGTTCAGAGCGACCGAGCCGCAAGATACTGTTTCCACGTTGCGTGGCTGGGTCGGTGAAGTTGGCCAGCGTTAGCAGATCCAAAGGGATTGGCTATAGTCGATGTGAGCTAATTCAAGTACGACCAAGCGGTCATACTTACCCGTCGGTACACATTATACTTGGTGTTTCCATCCTTCTCCTTTGGCTTCGTCATCACCACTGTTGCAAAGATATTGGCCTCAGACGTCCTATATTGTGTTCTGGCAGTACGACTCACGGTAGTTGTCGAACAGGAGAACAAACAGCTCCGTCCAGCCGTTCCACTCAAAGCCAGTGTCAGGCTGGCGGAGCAGCTTGCCTGTATGGATCAATGAACGATTCTCATGTAACAAGTCCATATCCTATACCCATAAGCCATCAACCATCCTCCAACATCAGAGGACATGTTTTGCTATATTATAACTCACGATGTACTCTCCACTCTTGAACACCAGGTTGGAGTTGTAGCGCCACACCTCGACCTTTTGCTTCGCAGAGACGACACCAGGCTCCGTCTCCTTACCAAGCGCCTTGATGACATCCAGTACTTGCGGGATGTAATCCTTATCCTCATGGCCGTCTGGAGTCTCATCAAGGATATTTTTTAAGAGGAGCTCGTATCGGAGAAGACGCGGGATCGGTCGGTTTATAAAGTTCTTCATGTCCAAACGGTGCGCATCAGCATGGCGGGTGCATTGCTACAACGAACGAGTGAGGATCAGCCAGATCATGGACGGTAAACGAGATACCCACGTCGACAAAGGCCTTGAATTGAGAGTTATTCGCCATCTCATCATCAATCCGGTAGGCAGCAATCGGGTAGTTGGGGATGTATTCCATGTACGCTTCCCTGAAGTTGAGAACTGCATCGTAGATAGCCGCGGTGATACTACGAATTACAGGGTGTTCATCGCGTTGGATCTCGTGGAGCTTATCAAGCATGCGCCGATGGTGGGCGTGAAGTTCTGCATAATTATGGAAAACTTCCTGGATGAATTGCTCGAGGCGGTCCCGTGGTATGATCGGCGGGTCCATCTCCCGTAGAGGTGCAACGTACATCTATTCCGCCACATATAAGTCAGTCTCTCACAGGCGGACGGGAAGATATACAGACCACTTCAATGTTTTCTAGATCGCGCACGTAGTCCATCTCACCCTTGATGACCTCAAAGATGATACTACGAAGCATGTTAACGCAAACAGACGTGTGGTAGAGGGACAGCCTACTTCTGGCGCTTCACTTCGTGCTTCGAGAGGGTCTGCAAAACCTCGTCAGACACAAGATTGTGCCATTCATTCTTTCCTGTCGGACCCTTGCCCATCGCAGACTGCCAGGTCCACAACTGCGCGACTGTTTGTAGCTTTTTGATAGCCGTGATGGCTTCCTTCAGGAACTCGACGTCAGGATTGCCATCAGTTGTCTCATTGCAGACCGCCTCGAGCAGAACAGGGTACTTCTGCAGATGTTCAGACGGGCGACTCAAGAAGTGCTTGAGATCCAGTCTATGCGCGTCAGGGTGGCGTGAGCATTGCTGTGGTAAAGGTTAAGTTCGTAGTCACGGCATGCATACTTTGGGGGGAGGGAGGGGGGTACAAACCTCCACAAAGCGCTTGAACTCGGCGTTCTTATCCATCTCATCCTTCATGCGCTTCTCCGCTACAGGAAGATGTCCAACATAGCTTGGGTATGCAAGGCGGAACTCTGTCGCAGCTTCCAAGAAAATATCTCCTATACCTTGAATGACCGGAGCCTGCTCCCGTTGCCGCACAAAGATCATCTCAAGGAGGCGGCGGTTGCATTCGCGCAAATCCAAGACATTGCCAAAGACTTCGTCTATGAACTCGTCGATTTCGCTCGGCCGTATCACTGGGGGGTTTGCGTTGCGCAGAGGACGGATGAAGAGCTTTGGAAGTGGATCATTAACCGCAGGAGACGTCAAGCGCCCAATTCGACACTTACTGTCTCAATCGTGTCAAGGTCGCGGAGGTACTGTTTCTCTTTTAGAATGAGTTTGTGGATGATGCTTCGATCCTAGTGAGGCAGAGAGACATGAGGACATGAGGAGTTCACATACTTCTGGCGGTTGATTTCACTGTCTGGCAACGTCACCAAGAGCTCCGTCGGCACCATCCTTGTCCACTCATCCTGATTATTCATGTCATGAGCGTATGAATCGAAATCCAACAACACAGTGTCATATCGCACCTTATCCTCTTCTTCATTTTTCTCCGTCGGGGTAATGAGTGGCAGAGCACTTCTCTGAAGCAGAACGTGAAGAACAATCTGATCAATTGGCACTAGCGTTGAGCAACTTACCCGTCGAGGACATGTGTACGAGTAACATGGGTTATCCTCATCGCAGCTCGAAGCATAGCAACGTGTAAGCAGAGTGATGACAGCTGTTGGCAACTCCTCACGCTCCATTCGGGCGTCTGATGCTCCCTCCTGATCGTCCCAGAACATGTACACGTCTTCGACTCCGTCCTGCAGTGGCCGGTCCACCCACTCAACTTCATAGAAGAACAACTGGCTTTGCAGACTGCGGGCAACCTGGAGCGCAGCACGGCGATCATTCGTTGAAATGCCATGTGTGATAAGCAGTTCACGTTGAATCTGCGATTGGATTGTCGACTACAGCGAAGTGAGAGTTTGCTTTGAGAGCTGCTAATCAAGGACACATACCACGATGTCCTTCCCTGTGAAGGCTCTGGGGTAAGGAATGCTACCCTTGACATGAATGCCGCGAGGAACCTTGTCGCGGAGTCGGACGGCAATATGGCTGAGCAGCGCGGGGTTAAAGAAACGGTCGTCACCGTCTTCAGAAGGATCCTCCTCATAGAAGTCGTCCTCGTTGTCCACGTAGTTGTCATGCAACCCCAGTGGTCGCTTGAGGTCTGCAACAGTGCGCACTAAATCCGGATCACGCCAGGTCGAGGATGATGCTACCGGGCCTTGTGAGGACGGTGTGTGATACATGTCTTGGGAGGCAAAGGCAAAGTAGCTATGTTGCTGTTGCGACGATGGCAGTTGCTGGAATGTGGGAGCAACAGAAGGTGGCGTAGACGTGGACCAGCCACCGTCTGAGCCCTTCGAGATGTATGAACCCACCGAATTTCCGCGATCTACAGATGTCGCTAATGACGAGCTCGGCCGAATGACCCCGTCGCTCTCCTGATATGCTGACGACAGTGTGGTACGAGTCGTATAGGACGAATTGCGCTCCAACCCATTCGGGTACGCTGACGACCCTCCTGACCCTGTCGAAGTAGACCGACCTAACCCCTGCATCATCTGGGAATCTAGGTGCTGATGCTTTAGCAGATAGACCACAAGGAAAGCGAATTCAAAACTCACAGGTCTGGCTCTGCGGAGGTGGAGGAGCGGCTGGAAGTGAGGAAGATGACTGTTGAGAATATGGCCTGTAGTCGGGCATGTCGAGAGTAGATGGGGAACTGGGCGGTCGCTCATCCTCATACATACTGCTATACCCAGGAATCTTAGAGGGCTGTGCGCCTGGTGGTGGGCGGCGCGGCTCGCTCGACTGTGGGCGCCATCTATACGGGTCGGACGTGTCAGGAACTGGCATGGAGTATTGGTCTCTCGACTGGCTGTCTGAGGAGCCAGGACGAGCGCCGGAAGATCCTGGTCGAGGATCAGGTACATATGCACCATTCAAGGATGGTAATCTGCCTAGCATAGCAGAATTGGCTGGGGGGTGGACGAGGCCATTATAACCGTTCGTGGGCTGGCTAGGTGTGCGGGGAAGCTGCCGGCCACTTAAGGGGTCGTCAAGGGTCAACACCACTCACCAAAGCCCCAACAGGAATTATAATACGCACGATTCACTGCTACTGTGCTTCTGTCGCAAGTCATCGGATTGATAGAGACGTGGCTCGGGCATTCCGTACATCAAGGGCGGTGGTGGTGGGGGCGGTACGGGCGCACCAGAGGTGGAGCCTGGAATACGAGGAAGGGGTCTGGGTGCGCGTTGAGAAGGAGACTGTGGGCTGCCAGAGGAACTCTGCGGCGCAGAGGGAGGAGGTGGCGGTCGTGGTGCAGGTGGAAGACCGTAGTGGGAAGCTTCAGAGGATTTAGATCAAACCGGGCGGGCACTGCAATAGAGAGACGCACAGGTGGTAGCCGACCGCGCCGATGGATGCAGTCTGCTCGCAGTTGGTATCCCTTCACTGTCCTGATACTGTCCATAGATGGATTCAAGTTCGCGATCTGGAGAAGTAGGATGGCCTTGCTGTTCGTTGGGCGACTCTTCCGCGAAGCCAGCCAGGACTTGGTGGTAGAGTTGAGCAAGATCCTCGTCGCCGGGAGGCAGGGCCTGAAGAGCGACGGTTGACATGAGAGTTTATGCTTGAGTATTACTGTAAGTATGGGCAACTCAGCATCGGACAGAGCAAGAGCAGATGCAGCGAGTTGGCGGTCAGGTCGAGAGCGCAGCTGTAATCACGTCTGGGGCTAGTTCCCTCCTGCCTGTTTTGGCATCCGGGGCTTCAGGCACACCGGACCAGACTGCCACTCAGTCTCGCCCATCAACGTATACTGTACTTCAGCAATCGAAAATCAGCCAACCCACGACTGTGTCAAGCATGTATGTTATGAATAAGGATTTTGTCCTCAACCATTGCTCACTCACATAACCCTCAAAGTCATGGCTGGAGACCAACAGAAGAGTCCGAGAATTGCATCGTCTGTTCACGATGTAACAGCAGAGAAGCCCCCCTTTGGCTCAAGGTCAGTACTAGTACTCTCTAGGTACTATGTCCCTAATGTTCAATAAATTGGCCCTCAGGTTTCTCACAGAAGACGCAGATGTGTGGAGCCAAAATGCGTGGGATCATGTCCCTCCTCCAAATGACCAGGACGAGATCATCTCCGCCGCTCTGACCAGGCAGAAGAGCGCACCTGTTCCCGATGCCGACAAAGCCAAATACAACGAGAAACCTGCGCGCTATTGGTGCAGATTCACTTCGAAGTTGATTATCATGAATCTTCCCGCTCACGGACTCCATAAGGGATAACTTTTACAAAATGAACGCAAGCAACTTCTTCCGGAACAGAAAATGGTTAACCCTTCGGATTGGCCACTCGCTTATCTGCAATCTTGACGATCATGACTTCACAGGTTGCACCTTGAGTTTTCTGAGCTCAAGGAAGCTGCTGAGCCCGACGTAACTCTTCCACTCATCATGTGTGAGACTGTAAGATTGATGTACTATAGGCAGGTTCAATGACCGTTGTAGAATTTGGTTGTGGTAGGTGCCGAGTGTGCAAAACAACTGGACCACAGCGCGGGTCGGTTACGGACAGGTCACCCCATCCGTACCTGTATTCGCGCATATCACGACGAATACGCATGGCCCATCGGGTTCTTGAAGCTATACGATTTCCGGGGACTATATTCTACCAATGTTCGCCGATGGTAGGGCCCTCTCTGGACAGTACAGTGCGCACAAGGACTGAACCGCACCAGAGCTAAGTGACCTAGAGAGTATGCCCGATCCCGACCCAGTCCTGCACTCTCACTTACCTCATCTTCTGATTTATCCTGAATGTCATGAACCATCAGACCTGACACAGATCTTTGTGTTTCAGGAGCTGGTAATGCGGTGTTTCCGTTACTCGCTGCAAACAAGAACGCACACCTCAGTTTGCGAGCATACGATTATTCTTCGCATGCAGTGAAGTTGGTGCAAGTACGTCATCCATGTTGTTTACACAGCGCAGCCTTGACTGCATTATTAGAACCACCCGCTGTACACGTCGCCGCCCATCGGCACCATTCAAGCCACTGTCTGGGACCTGACTTCCGCAACACTTCCGCCAGGTCTAAAGCCAGGAAGTGTCGATATTGTGGTATTGATATTCGTTCTGAGCGCATTGCACCCGAACGAATGGGCAAACGCAGTCTCAAACGTCCATAAAGTCAGAGCGGAATTCGACACTGTCCATGGATGAACTGCGCTCATATCCGCCCTAGCTTCTCAAGCCTGGCGGAATGCTTCTCTTCCGTGATTATGGCCGATACGACCTCACGCAACTAAGGTTCAAGAGCGGCCGCCTCCTCGACGACAACTTCTATATTCGCGGAGATAAGACGCGGGTGTACTTCTTCGAGCTCGGTGAGATTGGAGATGCTCTAGCGCAGTTAGCGTTTATTGATCGCACAGACCAGACGAGCTTGCTCTTCTATTCACCGGTGTCCCCGCCCCCGCAGCGTCCAGGGAATATCGGCCTGTCCAGGTCATCGAAGAAGTCGACGAAACCGTTGAAGCTGATCACACTCCGTCAGCGATCCCCCTGACCACACCCGAACAGTCGCACGAATCGTTCAAAACAGTGACCCCATGTCTTGGGGCAGTCGAGAGTCCCCTGTCAGAATTCTCTACGGACAACCCAAAACACGATCCTCTGAAGACGGGCACCATTCACCCTATCTTGGCGCAGCCGCTTCCGCTGACAGAGGGTTCACATCCTCTCTTCTCCATCAAGCAACTTGGAGTTGATCGTCGTCTGATCGTCAACCGGAAGCGACAGCTGAAGATGTACAGGGTTTGGATGCAGGGAAAGTTCTGCAAGTTGTAGCAGTGTGTCACTCAACATAATAGGATGTGGAGGTAGCTGGCGTTCGACATGTATCTCAAGGTCTATCTTCGTGCAGCTCGCCTTCAGGACTGCCGTGGTACAGCGCTTCGATATCGGCAACGTCTAAGTGGCTCACACACGTAAGTACACTGGCAGAGGCCCATAGCATTGTCCGGGCATGTTACCGCCGTCTTGTTGATATCGCAGATGACAATAGAGCTGTACCCCACTATGTCTTCGCCCAGGCCATGGTAGGGCGCTTACTCTTCGGCTCACTAGGTCGTGCACCACAGTCCAAGTGCTCCGACCACATTCTCGCCACTCACGACGCAAGGGACTATTTCTCGCATATAAGTTGCACAATGTTCGGAGAAAGAAGCAGTTACCTCCCCCTTTTTGAGCTACGCCACCGGTTGGCCATTCGGGCCCGTTGTCTCCGTCATGCCCGCTTTTGTTCCTCCCCAATCTTCTCTGTGTTCTTCTCCCTTCCCCTCTCCGTCCTCCTCCACTTCTGCACTCCCATCCTCATCCTCAGACAAGGAGGTCCCAGTCGTGCCCGCGAAGCGTATACGCCGCCCGCCTAACGCGTTCATTCTCTTCCGTATCGACTGGCTCAAAAAGCAGAAGGCAGCAAACCAAGAAGAAGGCCTTGCCCAATGTGTCTACTCCCGTCGCGCGGGGGAGAGCTGGGCCGCTGCCTCGCCAGAAGTCAAAGAACACTACGCGCATCTCGCGGCACAGGCTGCTCTGGCGCACAAGCAGGCGCACCCAGGGTACAAGTACCGTCCCGGCCCGCATAAGTTCAAGAACGGAGTTAGGATCGTTCCCTCGGCATCACGGAAGCCTAGAGCACCGAGGAAGCCAAAGGCTTCTTCTGAGCAGCCAGGAAGCATGAATGACAAGAAAGGATGTGTGAAGGATGTCGATATGGATGCGCGGTTCGGTCAAGCGAGTGAGGTGCGTGGGGGTTTCCGCTCCGGTAAATGCAGTATGATTGATCAAGGCTGTGTTCAGATCTCCTTAGACCCGGTCAGCACGTTGTACATCGATAGAAACACTTCAGGGGTAGTAGCAGAGCTGCCGTCGGCTCTTGAGGAAAGCTTGCTCCACCCGTCGTACGCCCGCGATTACTATGTCAATGGCATCGACGTCGAGCATGACGGTGAAATATCAGTATCAGAGATGGAGGACTTATACTTGCAGTTTGATGTGTAGTGTTGCATAAAGCATTGTTAGTTCATCAGACATTGTACAGTGATGTCAAGCACGACCTTGGCTAATATATCAGGGCGTTATGGGATTAGTTGCTTGATAATTCTCAAGAGACATTTTACTCTAATCGCGAGATGCATGGCTTTCTCCAGGCTTCCAGCATACATAGGAGAAGAACATGCAATCAGTCAGAAGGGTGAGGGACGGGAGGTCTTGTGGGGACTCCACCACAGTCGTGTGTCGGGCTCCTGGCATCATGAATGGACAACGCATTAGTTTCTTCAATGCGCAACATCTTGTCCCCGTTGACGAGCTCCCAGTCATTGTGAAGGGCCTCGATAGAATCGCATGTTACGAGATTTCAGGGTTAGTTACAGTCCTTCGTGCAAAGAGAATGATTGAAGTAGAGGGTGGACGTCAGCTTTACACTCATCAAACAGCAAACGTTACTAAACCCATATGACTACGTACAGCTGCCCTCCACGTATATACGAACTCCTTGCGCTTCTCTTCTTCGTACTTTCAACAATGCACTTGTCGATCTCACCCTTCATGCTCTTGATATGTTGCACGTCGTGGGTCGATTCCAAGAGCTTGCACGATGACCCGCATCTTGCGTATAATTATCTCGACATCCTGCTTGATCGGCGCGAGAGCTGAGGACAATGGCTTGCCGTTCCCATTGACAGGCTCTGCGTCCTGACCCTTTAGAATGCGAGCAAACCCCATCGCGATCGGATTGTAGCCATACTCTGACTCGCAGAATCTGCGACTTGGGGTGCTAGGCGTAGACACTTGTGCGCCAGCCGATCGGGGTACTGCAGAATGGAGATCTTTCCGTCGCGCCGCCGCCAACTTTTGTTACAAGCGAAGATTGCGGTGGGGAGGTCCAGGATGTCCACGCCATTTGCGGCATCCCCAATGTAGGGTAGCAGATATCCGATGAGCTCTTGTTTTCTCTCCGGTTGCCGGCGAGTAGCAGCTACAGCGGCGACCTCGCCAAAGCACGCTTGTGCGATGATTTCAGTTGCGGGCACGTCGAAGAGAGCCTTGCACTCTTCCATAAGCGCGAGATCAATGAAGGTCTGGCGGGGCTCCATCCCCGCCTTTCTTGGACGATGAACAAGATGAGCTACAATCGCTTGGTACAGCATATGCAATCGCGGTATTCGGAGAAGTGCATGTAGTTCTGTTCGGAGCCGACATTAGCAAGTTTCTCTGAGGAACGGGTCTAGAACCTTGAGCACCCTTACGCATGCTGTATGAAACCGTAGGATTGATCGTGAGTGGCGTGCATGGGAACAACAGGATTGAACTGAACGTACCCGAGTCCGTCAACGGCTTGGTATGGTCCTTAAAGCGCTCTCATCCCTTCCTGATCCTCTTTTACAACTCGAGGTCGACCTCTTCACCCCAACCGACACCATTGATACATTGCAAACGACAATTCTAACAATAATTGTCAAATCTCTTTCGACGAATGAACAAATGATAATGGCTGCTCACTCTGAGACACGTTGATCGCACTTAGCTTGTCGTTCCAACTGGGCTTCCTTGGGACTTTCTTGCTTTTCAGCTCAGTCCAAACAGACGTTCGTAAACTCGATATGGTCCTGTCTTATAGGTTTTTGCTCGACGAGCAGCTGCTTATGAGGAGCAATGGTAGCCAACACAGAATACCTTGCAAGCGAATAATTCACCTGGGCTTTCTGCGCTCTGAATCGATGAACATCGAACAAGACACCAACGGATATGTTGTCGTAACTTCGCGATTTTCCATCAGACGAGCTTTCAGAATTTAACCTTGACGTCACTAGTTGTGAAAGTGAGCTCCCTATGACATAATGGGTAACAACGTGAGAGAATGGCAGACCAGGAAGTACTATCATGAGCACATTCATAGCATTACCCACACGGGCTTCAAACATGTGACCTTACAATGCGTATCAGCAATTTCGGTTAGACTCGCGTCCTCAAAAGGAAGGTGGTCAAACACGGGAGGAAGAGGTTCAGACTAGTCTCATATCAAGAACCCTCCACGCCTCTCACGTTCGTGTGTGAGGGGTTTGTTCCGAACCTAAGGTTCAGACGAGGATAGACAGAGTATGATTCGGGTCTCGTTGGAATGCTACCGACTGCGTACATCCTCAGGCGTCAGGCTATAATATGAAAGGGGAGGGGGGGCGGGAGATCTGATCAAAGAACGAGATGTACTCATCAAGCTTGAGTAGGCAGGAGAGGAGATAAGAGTAAGGACAGGAGGATGTGAGGTAAGATACCGTAGAGGGACTGATTGGGGTCTTGGGGATAAGTACCTCAATGCCTCATATCGGATCGCGTACATCACGGTGATCATCACAGCTGTCATCGTCATCGTCAGATTGTTGTTGTCACATTCAAAAGTGCTCGGCACACAGTCAAAATGGGTTCAGGTTCACTGGCACAGGTTTCATCGCAGGTTTGCAGGTGGCTTCGGCCCCACTAGGCAGGATCATGGACTCAGAGGGAAAAGCCTGAGAAGAGACTTGTCGTCGTGTGCACTGGTGCTCGTGTCTCCAGGTCATCCTCGGTACAGTGCGCCTTGCCGCCAGGCGGCTTTGTGTATGGCACAATATGTATTGCGTGTAAATGTTAACAAGCGCGATAAAGGGCTATAACGAGAAGCGCAGACGATTAGTCTGCGCCTGATAGTAAGTAACAATGTACGCAGTACGATGCAGGGCTCACCTCACACGTTCGGGGAAAGCTATAAAGCAGCGGCCTCCAGCCCAAGAGGGTATCGTGCCCAAGTCCAGCAGGCTAAAGTAAAAGTGTAGATCGAAAACAGGGCGAGAGCGCCCGTGATGCCCGGGCCCTAATGAGATGCAATACGCCGCGCGGGTTTTACCTCCTAGCAACGTATCAGCGCACGGCTCGTGCATCGTAAGCGTGCCGTGTCGTGCAGAAACTCAACATGGCGGGCTTGACTCATGACAACATGAGGCAGCTTCAATGGCGGAGTTCCACCTTGTACTAGTCCTATGTTTTACTAGCTGGCCAGACCGGCGAGGATCCGTTTGTGTTGCAGCAATCGATGTGGCCGTCATCAGAGCAAGCAGAAAGCATAGGATTCTGATTGCCCTGTATGGATCGATGTGGTACAGAAGCAAACGGATGGGCTATAAAATAGTAAGTACGCTACCATATGTCGTAAGAGTCGGAGGTGCCAGCGAGCAAGCGCTCGCTCGCTCGAAACGTTTCAAACAAGTACAGAAAGGCGCTGGGTAGGCTTGGAAAAAAGTGTAGGTGATGTGGAAGGAGCTGTGCACGGTATCTGATCAGATGATCTACTACATAGTGAACCATTGTCGTAGTAGACCGAGGCTGTAGACACGACTAAACGACCTACCTGCATTCTTCTCCAATAATTGATATGATACCCGAGCCCATTGTTGTCTTCCCGAGTTCATTCAGTGACACTTGTAATATCTAAAACAACAGAGATTTAGACGGTCTACTGGGTTTGCTCTACATCGACAGAGTGACACTCTGTCGGTCTGAACCACTTTGATTTACCAGCGGTCTTTTTCCAGCTATTGATTTGAGTAAGTAATGTTTTGTACGGGCGGGATATATCGTAGATTATATATACATCATGCCCATGGCAGCCCGTCTCACTGGTCACGGGTGCACAAATGCATGCCGCCGGCACTTACGATCGTTGAACGTCCCCGCATCCGCGTCATCCCCATGAATCCAGTCAACAGCGTTCAACCCCCGACACTACCCTACAAGCACGCCAGAACCCACACCAACAACACGGGGAGCGTCTGGGCGCAGTCCCAAACACGACAGCGCGTTTAGAATATTTTGTCGGCAACCTTTTCGAGGAACGTCGTCGGGGGCACCTCGGGTACCTCGGTCTCCTCGTTGGTCGGAATTCCGGTGACGAAGCGGTTTCCACATCTTCGTGCGCTTGTAGAACTTCCAAAAGACGTACAGCGCGATGAAGACTGGGATATTGATGTCTACAAGTCAGACTGATCAGCATCGGCGCGATAGAGCAGAATAGGAGGAAGTGTGGAGGTGTGGTGGGGGGGAGGGGGGTACGCACAGGAGGTGAGGAAGTCAGCCGCGGTGAAGTCGAAGAAGACTGTGAATCCGTTGATGAGGACGAAGATCACGATCCAGAAGACTCCCCAGTACGACAGCCACGGCTGCAGCGGGTTGTAGTACAGCAGCTTCTTGCGGTCCATGCCCTGCGCCTTGAGTCCGCGGTCTGCGAGATGCACCCATGAATCAGCCACGACAGACTCCGACTGGCCAGAACTGTTCAGTATACGCACAGAAGAAGATGTAGGTGACGTTCATGGAGAACCAGCCGAGGAATCCACCGACGGTCGACAAGTTGACCAGCCAGTTGAACACAGTCGCTGCGCCCTGGGACACGTTCATGAACGCCAACACGGCGAACAAGCTAGTGGCGAGCACCGCAGCGATCGGCAGACCGCCCTTTGTGCAGTACGCGAAGATCTTGGGTGCTTGACCACGGATCGCAAGACCGTAGAGTACACGCGATGCGCAGAACAAGAACGAGTTGCCGGCGGAGAACGCAGAGCTGAAAACACCAGCATTGATGATATGGGGGAGAACCTTGATGCCCGCGCGCGTCATGGCAATGACGTATGGCGAATCAGCGGCGTTTCCGGTCTCGCTGAGGAGATCCGGGTCGTTAGAGGGGACAATCATGCCAGTGACGAAGACACCGAGGAGCTTGTTAGAAATGTGTCAAGGGACAATCTTCACGGGTACCATGCGACATCTCAACTCACGTAGAACACAAGGATACGCCAGAACACACGGCGAACGGCCTTGGCAATGTTGCGACGAGGGCTCACAGTCTCAGAAGCGGCACTGGAGGGACGTCAGCTTTACGATCACACAAAGCATGAAGGCGAAGACATACATGGCGACGAGTTCCATGCCCTGAAATGAGAACGCGGCCTGGACAATGACTGAAAGGAAACCGAGGAATTGATCCAGCGACGTCTTCTGCACTAGCCCAGCGCCGGCGAACGGACCAGGGTCTTTCCAATACTACAAGGATAATTATCGTCATCATTCATTCGGCGCGACAATGAATATGGGTTCAATGACACTCACGCGGAAACCCAGGCGGTCGCCGTTGGGAGCTCCACCGAGGTCGATAACCAAACCCGTAATGATGAGGAGGGTAATCAAGATGACTGTAGAAGTGAAACTTATTCAGCACGGGCGTGACCCCAAAGCGCGATTGTCGATGAAAGATGGTGTCTTATGACCTGGTAGGACACGAGACGGGCATTGATGGGGAATCGGAGGACTCACTCTTAATGATGGAAAAGGTGAACTCGGATTCGCCAAACCAACGCACTCCGAAGATGTTGATGGAGCAACAACATATGGCAATAGCCGCAGTGTAAGCAGCTTGATGACCCGGCTGGAGCGGATGGCGACAGTCAGGCCATGTCGATGAGACATGAGAGAAATACATACGTTAGAATCCCAGAAAGTGAGCAGGATACCAGCAGCAGTGATTTCGACAGGGACGGAGATGGCGTTGGTATAGAAGTAATTCCATCTATGGAAGTGTGCATGCCGGAAAGGCAATGAGGGGTGAGAACGATGGCGTCAGAGACGTGGGAATGAATCTGGCACAAGGCTGAGGCGCTCACCCGACGCAGAAACCGAACGCGGGGTCGACCCAGCGCGCCGCGAAGTGGGGGAAAGATCCGGAGATGGGTGCATGGGAGGTCATTTCACCTACGGCACACAGCGATGCGTATGCAGTAGAGCCTACGAAAGCGTAGGCCAAAAGGGCACCGAGAGGGCCGGCGCCTTGTAAAGAGCGACCAGAACCCAGGAAGAGACCGGTACCAAGTGTACCAGCGATCTGTCATGGGCGTGAGCACAAATCAGGCACAGAAGGACGGATGGATGACAATGTGCACTCACAGCAATCATCTGAACATGTCGCTGCTTGAGCTTGCGCTGAACGCGGTCGAGGTCGGGAGCATCGAAGTGGTAGCGACTCTCAGTGTGCTGCACGACATAGTCTTGGACGGCACCCTTTTCCAGGGAGCTCTTCTGATCGGGTTTCCTCTCCTCGTAGTCGTGTGTGTATCATAGTCGTGTGAGTCGGACATGGTAGGATGTCAGAGTGGGGAGGGGAGGGTGAGGTGGGGGAAGAAGGAGGGAACGTGCACAAAAACGGCACGGAGGGAGACGGAGGGGCACGAGAAATCTACGGTGGAGGGAAGAAAAAACTCAGGAGAGACAGGATGGGAAGGGGTACTTTATAAGAAAAACCCAGATGGAGATGGGGTTCTCGGCTGAATCCATTGGCGATGAGGATACAGGTGCGCCAATCCCGAAGTGTGAATGCAGAATTTATTGGAGATAAGCCGCGTGAAAGCTCGTGGTTGCGATAACGTCTGATGATTGATGTGCTTTCTTTCACCCGAGCTTGCTTTTTCTCCTGCCCCGCCCAATCGAGCGATAAGTATGTATGCGCGGATTGTGGATCATGTTCGGTCCCTAGCACCGACTCGCTCCTGATACATGATGTAGGGCGCATGTTGATAACTCGGGGCCTCCAGATGCTTATGCGGCAGATTGGCTGGGCAGAGACAAAGCATGTGAGTTGTCTCGAGTGGGGCCAATGTTGTCACGAGCAAGAGCAGCATGGGGGCGAGTGCGCACCGAAGCGTTTGAGCGCATCGACAGGCACAGTTCTCAATGCGGCAGATCGCAGTTCATCAGATCCACCACCCCGATCTCGCCCCAGTGGCGACCTCACCGGGCGTCCTCCGTCCTCGACTCCGCTCCATTGTTGCCATGCATGATTGCATGCGATACCACTGTCAGTGTCTATGAGAATGCATGGTCCATGGTGTAACTGAGTGTGCATCTAAGAGAAGATCTGTGTTAGGACCCGAAACGACATGATGTACACGGAATGTCATCCTCGGCGTCTTCCGTTACACTAAGTACTGTACATACTGACTCGCCGAGGTTAGCTCTGGTTAGCTGCGAAGGCAACGTCAGCATGTACAGCCAGGGCTCCCCTGCTCCCCCCTTACAGACTTGACCAGACCATATTAATCAAATGCAGGCGAACCATTC
Source organism: Lignosus rhinocerotis TM02 (assembly GCA_000743315.1). Classification (NCBI taxonomy): domain Eukaryota; kingdom Fungi; phylum Basidiomycota; class Agaricomycetes; order Polyporales; family Polyporaceae; genus Lignosus; species Lignosus rhinocerus. Next base: position 18,341 of record KN050008.1, read on the forward strand.
ACGATGCCGTCCACCTTGCTCCCATACCGTAGGTGGCGCTTATCTTCGTCTCCCACGTCTCCAACCTCGATCGAGCAGCTTCCTCTCCACGATCATAAAAACGAAGTGCGAGGCGTTGTGGAGGTTTCACACTTGAGAAGCATCTGAAACCGACCAGGGGTGCTTCTTCAACTCACAGACAGAGTTCCTATCGTTCCACAGATCAGTTAGTTTTTCATGCACGCGCGGACGCGATAAGGCCCGCGGACCCTGAAACTCTCCGACACCAGGTAAGTACATATGTATGTGAGGGAGATCAGGAATATTCTATTGCATTCGGACATCTCACCTGCACTCCTGATTCAATCCCACAAACCCACAGCCCAATCGTGTGACTTCTTGAATGAATGGGAGCAATTGCGAGGCTAAGCCGATCAGGGTAGTCGTCCACATCCAGGACCCGAACAGAGTCCAGATTGTGAATGGGAGTTGGCATGGAGGTCTACGACCTGTCCAGGTCCAAGACCACGGTCTGTGGAGATGTCAACATACGTAGCAAGTAAGAGCCGGGACTAGTACTGTCGGTCATCAGGCCCGTCGAGACAAGTGAACTCGCTACAGTTGTCCGATCAGGAAGACGCAAGCAACAATCTTGTGCCGCAGCAACCGGCGGCGGCAAGATGAACCTACGCGAAGGGCCAATGATGTACATTGTCACAGGGCTTCGTAGAGTTCTGAGGATAGACTCCATATCGACAGACGCAAAGAGCTCACCCAATGTGCGAGAATGTGCCATACTTGCTAAGTGCTTGACATTGACAGGTGTTCTCCTGGTGTGCGCTACACAGTACTCCGCTAAAACGAGCGGCGATGAGAAGCTTGAGAAAAGCCGTCATGGGTAGCTGGTGGCTCACGCGTGTTAGCGCCGCATCGGACGCCAGCTGAATGCAGAATCAAGGGCTGTGGTAACGGCATAATCATGTGCAGAACCGGATGGTGTGTGTACTTACTTGTTACCGAAGCATCGACAACGTCGTCCCGGCGGCAGTCTCGACCGTCGGTCGCCGTACGATGGTCCGACATCCTGGACCGCAGAAGGGTCCACAACTGGACCGCAGTGTTTCACGATGACCAACGTTCCCTTCACCAGTCAAATGAACGTACCAGGGGCTCATTATATGACATATCCCCAGGTGCGATCAGTACGCGAGTTAGCAGTCTGAAGAATGGGTGTCCTTGATACCGGTAAGTACCCTGACAGGGTTGCTGCATTGAAATGCCCGCTAGCGACTGCACGTCTCTCGCCAGATCTGTGAGTCATCCTAACAAGACGACCACATGAGAAACGAGCTTGGTAAACGAGTTGAGTCGTCGGCGAACCTTGAAATGCCGAGAGAATTACTTGGCTTCGGAAACCATGTCCCCGGCCGCCCATGGACTAGCTGGAGTCCTCACTCCTCGCTATCTGACGAAGCTGTATACATACATAGTACTGATCTGTGTACGACGTCGAATCTCCTCGTGTTGGGGTGTGTTGGCCACGGGCATATACTTACTTCATCTTCTGTCTTGGAATGAGTCGAGCCTAGTGTCGGCGCCTGAGAATGTTGACATCGACACTGACAGACACTGACAGAGACACTGACAGTCTGACATATTTTGGAACAGGCGCTCATATGGTTCCGCGCTTGGCGTCTATCTACAACGTCTCTGAAGGAATCTTAGTTTGCGTCTTCTTCTCTCTGTCATCCGTTTACACTCTCTCACCGCTCACTGGCTCCTCGGTTGTACCGAGTACACTTGGCTGTGGAAGAGCATCTTGGGCACCTGAGCTCGATGACCAGTCGTCTGAAACGCAAGCTCAATGACTTGGGCGTGGACACGGCGAGCTCCAAATCGAACGAGTCGTTCTGTTTGGTGCGCGGGCGCGGCCTCTATGTGTGATTGTGGCGGGTGCTGTGCTAACTGGTCTTGCTTTCGTGTGCAGATTGGAACGCCTCTGCCGCCACTTGAGAAGTCCAAAGACACGGGAGAGTTCGTGCCGCTGTGGAAGCAGGAGGTGCGTGCCAGCCCAGGGCCGGTCATTTGTCTCAGCCTAACCGGTCATCGCCAACTAGGTACGAGACGAGAAGGGTCGTCGAAGGCTGCATGGAGCGTTCACGGGAGGCTTCTCTGCTGGGTACTATAATACCGTCGGGTCGAAGGAGGGTGCGTCGGTCTCCCCTGATCGTTCATTCACATCATCGCCATGAAATCGTGAAATGCTGAGTCGGGTGCGTACACGCAGGATGGACTCCGTCGACATTCGTCTCGTCTCGGGGCGACCGTGCGAAGAAGCGCGCCACGCGACCAGAAGACTTCATGGATGAAGAGGACCTCGCAGAGCTCCGCGAGGGCCGGAAGCTCGTCGACGAACACGAAGAGATGGACTTTGGGGGCACCGCTGCGGAGAAGCGCAGACAGGCGGGCGAGGCGGACGAACAAGAGTACGTATGGGTCTCAAAATTTCATGAATGCCATCAGTTTCTGCAAGTACACTGACGGGATGAATCATGATTGTGCGATAGCCCGATCACGGTGGCGCTCGCTGCCTCCCTCGCGCCTGCGCCCAAAGACTCTGTCGGCGCGCGTATCTTGAAGAAGATGGGTTGGAGGCTCGGACAGGGTATTGGCCCTCGGCTCACGTACGCTCAACGTAACGCCCAGGATGCGGGCTTCCTTGACCCATCGAAGGAGGTGGAAGGTGGCGAGGAGGATATCGAGGAGGCGAAGAAGCATATGTATCCGCGGCGCGACACTCCCGTACTCCTTGCGCCACGGAAGGACAACTTCCATGGACTGGGATACACCCCTGGGCTGGGGCTGAATGAGAGTATAGGGTATGATGCCGGTCCTTCTGGACCGAAGATATCTGGTATGTTTGCCAACCCCCCCGGTATAGGCAGGATGCTCTAATACTATTTAATGACTCAGCTGGATTTGGATTGGGTGCATTGAATGATGCGGACGACGACGACATCGACGTTTACGACGGTGGGATTGGCCCCTCTGCTCGTAATCGTGTCGCATTCGACGCTACACTTGGCGACCACGAGGATCATATAAGCGTCGGCTCTAAATCGAAGAGGCATGTAACACAAGGACCCGTCAGTAACAATTGTTGTCTGCTTTTGCTTGTATCGTCATACTGACTTGCATTGGCCCAGAGGGTTCCCCCTAGTATTACGCAGACGTTCAACGACGGCACAACGATATTGAAGGGCTTCGTGCTGTCGGACAAGCCTGTATCGGAAGACAGATGGTATGATTTGCGTCTCTGATTCTAACGCCGTAACTCACTTGAGATCAGGTTCCCACCACCAGAGGTTCCACCAGGCTGGAAACCAGATCCAAAACGGGTCTGGGAACAGAGCCAGAACAAGGAGAATGATCCATCTCCAAACAGGACCGAGGTCGTACCCCCCGCGACCCGAAGTCTCCAAACACATGCGGAATGGAAAGCCAACAAGTTGTCAGCAGACCAGGTCAGTCATCTACCGCTCCGTGGTTATTCTAATCTAATAGTACATGAACTCAGCGTGGAACAATGCTCGGCGAGACCCCACTTCCAGCTAAAACACGTTCGGTCTTCGAATATCTCTCGCAGAAGGATCGTGACCGACTTCAGGCGTTCCGCGCCACTCGCGCCGACGGTACAATTCCCTCATCCTCCGCAGCCCCCGCGCGACCACCGTCCCCCGGTCCTGTGCCTCCACAGCCGGGTGGACTGCACATACCCCATCTCCATCCCTCAGTAGCAAAAGCCGCGTTGTCCGGCTTCCAGCCATTCACCGCCGACCCGCTGAAGCAGTCGCGCTACACAGCATTCCTAACCTTCCAAGCCGACGCGTCCTCGGATTCGTCCACGAGCCTCGGGTTCGGTCCGCTCCCAGGACAGAGCACGGAAGACTTCAAGAAGGAGCTCGAGGACTACGCCAAGTCCGCGACGGTGTTCAAACCGCTCTCCGGGGCTATGGCTGGCCGCTTCCGTTCCGCCGTCGTCGTCGAGATGGGCCCGACAGTCGTCGAGGGCCTGCACCAGCCGACGTCCTACGCCGAAGATCCCGACGGCAATAAGGGCGAGGACCGGGACGAGGGGAGGAGCAAGGAGAAGGAAGAGGACCCGAAGATGGGCGCGGTACGGCTGGGGATGTACGGCCCGCTGACGCGGGAGTGCGTGCCGTGGCAGCCGGCGCGGCTGCTGTGCAAGAGGTTTGGCGTGAAGGAGCCGGAGGTGGACTTGACGGCGCAGGCGGGCGAGGCGTCTGCTGGGTTCGAGTTTGCGACGACGGAGGCGAGGCAGGGTGGGCGATCTGCGCCTGCGATGATCACTGCTGGGTCGGAGACCGTGGGCGCACCGGGGGAGGACAAGGAGGAGGACGCGGCGGACGGGCGGAAGAGCGAAGGCGGCCCGAGGAGGAACCTGGCGAATGTGGGCCTGGGCGAGGACGAGACGCAAGGGAGGGATATCCTAACGTACGAGCGGCCGGCGATGGACATCTTCAAGGCGATTTTTGCGAGCGACGACGAGGATAGCGACGATGAAGACGAGGGCGACGGGGAAGACGCGACGGCGGCGGTCCTGCCTGTGCCAGACGTGCTCACCAGGCCTGGGGTTACGCCCCAAGCAGACGTTAGGGATGAACCGCTACAGCTGCCGAATGCTGTCGCGGAGAAGGTCGACCTGGCGACGTTTAAGCCCACGTATGTTCCGCGCTCAGAGCGAGAGGCGAGGAGGGACAAGAGCTCGGAGAAGAGCAGGGACAAGAAGAGACTAAAAGAGAGGAAGAACGCGAAGGCCGCTCTTGTGTCCTTCGACGTCGAGGACGATGGGAGCATGCCCAGCTTTGGGCCGACGCCCTCGCACAAAGACGGGGCGAGGAAGCGCGACAGAGACAGAGATAAGGACAAGGACAAGGACGGGAGGAAGAAGAAGAAACGGAGGGAGAGGGAGCAGGAGGACGAAGACGACAGCATGTGGGTAGAGAGACCCGCGCCGGAGGTCGTCAAGAGTCTGCCGATTGAGCCTTTGCCTGAGGGCGCTGTTGTGGCTGAGAGGGGCGGGGGGGGGGCTGTAATATACCATGATGTAGCTATACTGAACTATCGGTCTACTGGTTCTATTAGTGAGTTTGAGTTCTGATCGCGAGGCTGGACGTCAAGGAGACCTTCGGTCAATGCCGATACTCATTCCCATTTTGTAGGCAGGGACACGGTTGCAATCCAATGCACTCCTCACCCCAGGACCCACTGTCAACATCACCGGCCAGTTTGCCAACAAGTCACCCGATCTCCTCGTTAAAGACATACAGGGTGCATGTGAGAGAAACGGGCGATGACGCGAAGAAGATAAGATTCGCAGTGCAAACGCATGAGGTAAATACAGGACTATACGACATCATAATATAGGAAATGTAAGAGGGAATTTATTTACCATATTGGGACTAAGTAAGACAGCGGGACCTAGTCTCCCCTAGGCAGACAATCTATGGACGGGGGGAAGGACGATAAGCGGAACCGGGCGTGTCTTCGATCGTCCATATTCTAAATCCAACAGTACTTGCAGTTAGCGACTCTGCCTGAACCAAGAGCACTTACCCAATATTACTTTCGTAGCCGGCTTTGATAGTAGCTTCGAACGGCAACACATCTGCTCAACTAGGTTACTTCTCCACCAGCTATGACTTCTCAGTGCTTGACTGAGACGCTTTCTTCGCCTCACAGGACATTATTATGCGCTTACACTCGCCCAACCGAGCTTGAGTGACATTGGGCCCCTTGATGGCGTCTCTGAAGAACCCCGGCTGGAGGAATGCAACGCACGTCTGCGTTGCATGGAATGTTTCAGTGCGAGAAAAGGGGAGCTGTACGGGTGGGAGGCGGCGGCGAGTACAACTACCGTCGCAGACAATCTCATGCGCATTAGTGTGCAGCTTCGTTTCACAGTATGGTAGTAACCCTTGCAATCTGAGTAGTGGAAAGCATCACACCTGCAATGACGAGATGCCCCGCCGGGGTGTGCGGACTGGAGAGGGCCTCGCACGTCCCACCTCTCGATGCAGATGTGCGTACGTGGGCTTGCTCGCTGTGCAAGAATTGGAACGGAAAGGGTTATGAGATGCGGTCACATCTGAAAGAGTAGTGAGCCAATAGTTGCTTCCTCCTCAGTTTGGGCTGATGGCACCGACCAGACATAGTATGGAGGATGCGGAGTGACGTGTCCTTGATGGCACCGTTTTTCGGCGCGAGAAAGAGGCATCGGTCAAATCTGCTATTAGGTTTCGTAATGCGCGTATGCGTTCAACCTAGGGGAGGATGGGTAAAGATAAGTCGCTTGCTGTGGTTAAATCTTAAACACATGTCTAGACTACTTCGTCAGCTCATTCGTTCGATATATTTGCATGTCTTCAGTCGTTGCATGAGCGTTGCAAACTTGATCCCACTAAGTTTCATTCGCCTCGTACACTACCCAGGGGTACTTAGATGCACGACGTCCTAATTCATACGATTAACCGGGAACCCTCACCCAGGAGTACTTAGATGCACGATGTCCTGATACATACGATTAACCGGGAACCCTTGGCTTCCGACGCCTTGAGACTGTCACTTCGGAGTCGCCTATACCGTTCAGAGGTCCTAGGACGATCGCGATACTGCGCGCCAAATCGCCTGGATCCGCAGTTTCACGCTTCCTAATGCCTGTGAACGTGATGATGGTATACAGGACGTCCAGAACACTACGGATGACCCTTGCCGCCGCAAGGGCTCACCTTACAGCGGCGAAGCTAAGAAAGACTTTGACGAGATGGCCCTTGCCGCCGCACGGGCCCCACCTTACAGCGGTGAAGCTAAGAAAGACTTTGACATACCACCGGCCCTCCTATAAGTCGTCCAATCGCGGCGTGCTCGAGTGAATTTGCGAAGTATACACAAACATCAGGGAGATATCTTTGTGACCAGAAATAGTCGATCAACAGCCTGCCAAGCAAAGCGCGGGAAGGAACAGAGAGGAACAGGCGTAGACATAAGCCAGAGGTGCTCACAAGCGCCTTTCGTTGATATCGACGTCGGGTTTGACGTTGAATATGGGGCGGGGCTCGGGCCCTCAGGCCTCAGGGGTCCGAGCTGATTCGACTGGATGATGACGTGCCGGCATCTGGAACCAATCTACTCTACTCATCGTCCTCGTTATCACTTCCATCACTTCCTCCATCGCTCTCAATGTGTGAGCCGAAACTTCCATCGTCGTGATTGTGTTCATCACCATCGTCATCGCCTCCTTCGTCGTGATTCTCGCGTTTACGCTTCCCGCTGACAATTGCGCCGGTGTCGATGTCCCCATCGGCGAGGGCCAGGCAGGTAAGGCGCGTGCCTTTCGTGTTATATTCCGTTATAGGCTGCAGTTGTGCCATCTCTGCAGACGAGGCTGGGAGGGCAGCCATGTCGTATAAGTGGACCTTCCCATCCGACGATATTGTGCAGACTACAGTTGTCGACTTGTGCGAGACCCCCTTCGGAAGGGCGATCTGAATCGTGTCGACCGCCTTTACTCTGCGGTGCATTGTGTTCAGCCTGTTGATATCAAGATATCGGAGAAACACTGACCGGTTCGAATGTCCGACCATCTCTGCAATAATGTGTGGAGGTTTGGTGCGGTCATCAGGGACGTCGTATATAGAGAGCTTCTTGTCCTCTCCACCGGCTAAGAGTACCTCGCCTTCTCCCACTACGCGTTTGCAAAATCTGATGTCGTGTAGGCGGGAGGGATGTGTAATAGAGTGGATGAGCTCCATATCCTGTAGCGGTGTGAGCAAGTAAGGAGACGAACAAGCTCTGTGGGCAATCCTACCGTGGAATAAATGTCGATGGTACTTTGTGTTTGAACGGCAAATATTGACCCATCACTCGACCATCGTACAAGTTCGGCCTCTGCCTGTGAGTGTTGGTGACCATGCCATGACATCTCATGTGACAACCTGTTGCGCACCTTTGCCAATTTTCGTGCTTGCAGAACCCTTCCCTCGCATGAGATCCCACATGCGCAGCGTCCTGTCCTTGCCTACACTCAAGGCGACTTTGCACGAATGGTGAACCGCGACAGAATTCACCCGTCCTTTATGTCCTTTTAGCTCGCGCAGCACCGCCCAATCTCGTGCACGGAATAGACATAGCGTGCCATCCTCAGAGGCGGAGAGAAGGTGAGAGCGCGAAGGAAATTCGAGATGTGTTATTGAGCCTGCGTATCTGATTGGTCCTGCGGCTGACGTTGAAGCTAGACATGTAGCGTACCTTGATGTTGCATAAGCCCACCAATCTCCTTTCGTCTCCGCAGGTCCCAGACTTTGATGATCTCGTCTGCGCTCCCAGTAGCGAGCCATTTTCCTCCATGAGGGGAAGCCGCTACAGACTTTATACAAGAGACGTGTGCAGGGAAGATGAATATGGGTGTCAAATCAAAGTGATACTCGGATGAGTGGACAGAAACAGTGCCCTCGAGGCCATATAGCAGCTTCTCGTAGGATCCGCAGATCACCTTAAAGGAAGTGGGCAGAGATGTAGAGGAGCTCGGATCTGAGACTGCAGAGGAATTCTCCTTCTTTTTCTTCGGTGCTTGCACTGGGGTCTCTGCGCGTTTCTTGCCTTTCCCTTTCGATGAGACAGCCGGTGTAACTGGAACTGAACGAGGTCTGCACTTGGGGGTAAGCGCAACCTTCTTGAGAGGCTTTTGGGACTCTCCTACAACCCGAGTTTTCTTGTAGAGGCTGGGCTTCGTAGTGAGAGGGGTGCCTTTAGCAGGACGGGGAGACATGATCGAGATGAGGAAAGTAGGCTAAAATTTCCCAAACAGGAAGTGGCGATTGCTTGGATGTGTTAGGATCCAAGGCTCCTGAACAACAGCAACAAATAACGCGCTCACACAGGCGCGCCGTTGGTTCCAAGCTGAAGCATCCCTCGATGCACTCACTGGCCCGGCCCAGATTACGATGTCGAGTTTATGCTAAGTGTGCCTCCGAACGGAGCTTATCTCTTTCTGCGTTGCACCTTGCCACCAATGCATTAATATCTGGGGACGCCGTCTCTGCCTATCCTTCGTCTGGGAACGGCCCGCTAGCAGGACTTAGATTGGCCATCAAAGACAATATCTGCACTAAGTCATTACCTACATCTTGTTCCTCGAAGATCCTTGAGAACTTTAAGTCGCCGTTTGACGCGACGGTGGTCTCGCTCCTCTCCGAAAATGGCGCGGAAATTGTTGGAAAGGCAAACTGTGACGAGTTTGGCATGGGGTGAGTGTCAACGCCTGTTAATGGTCTGTAGAGTGTGTTGATGTGTCTGCATTGTACTTGAAATACAAGCTCTTTGAACATATACTCTGTTCATGGACCCGTCGTAAATCCCTTTGGGCTGCGAAATCGTTTAGATGTGGAGAAACGGTCTGCAGGTGGTAGTTCTGGCGGAAGCGCAGCTGCCGTTGCTGCTCATCTGTGCGATGCGTGCGCGTTCATCAATGCCTTCTCCATGTGCGTCTCTAACATTGTATGAAGGACAGTGCCCTTGGCACAGACACCGGTGGTTCTGTGAGATTGCCCGCCTCGTACTGCGGCATCGTAGGTTTCAAGCCTTCCTACGGCATCATTAGCAGGTAAGGATCGTTCTCTACAAGAGTGTTCGAGTATGCCTCATACTTACTTGCTCTCAGATGGGGTGTAGTCTCCTTCGCTGACAGCCTGGATTGCGTTGGCGTCCTCGCACGAGACGTTCACACAGTTCGACGCGTCTACGGTGGGCATCATCACTTGAGAGTGTGCTTACACATCTAGCTAACAGGCATGTTGTAGATAGTATTGCTTGCTATGATAGCAGAGATCCCACAGCTGCTCTGCCACACATCAGGACCGCTGCCCAGCAATTGTGCGAGCACCTCGACCCTTTCAAGGATACGCTGACTGGCCTTCGAATTGGTGTACCTGAAGTATGTTTTTTTTGTTCAGTGTAATCTACCATGGCTGACCATCCTGCAGGAGTACTTCCCCACTGAGCTTGAGAGTGGTGTCGTTCAGTCAGTGCGCCGAGTGCTCGAACAGCTGAAAGCCTGTGGTGCAACCCTTGTCCCCGTGTCGCTCCCTTCCACACTCTATGCATTGAGTGCTTACTATGTGATATCAAGTGCTGAAGCCAGTAGCAACCTGGCGCGATATGATGGTATTGAGTATGGTGAGCTGTGGTCCGTATACGTTGGCGCACATGGAGCTCACAACGAGACTAGGCATGCGTGCCGAACCACCTCCCGGCGCGAACCTAAAGACGACTGCGAACGTGTACGCCTATACCCGTTCAAGCGGTTTCGGTGAGGAGGTGCAGCGGCGGATTCTTCTGGGGACGTATGCACTATCGTCCGAGTCAGTTGGTCACTCTTGAACTTTGACCGACCGTCCTGCTGAATGACTGCATCTTGCAGTGCCTTTGAGAACTACTTCCTCCAAGCACAGCGGGTCCGGAAGCTCATGAAGGCTGACTTCGATCGCGTGTTCTGTATCCCGAACGCTCTAAGCTCTGCGTCCAGCCAAGTTGGCACTACTCACGGAGTGCATGCACTCATTCATCCCTCCGCGATCCAAACAGCACCCACGCTCCGGGACCCAGATAACGCGAGCGTACAAGAAGCATCCTCGGCTTTGGATTCCTACGTTCAAGATGTCATGACCGTACCGGCGTCACTCGCAGGTCTGCCTGCGCTCAGCGTTCCGGGCGGTCAAGGTGTAGATGGGTGGCCCATTGGCGTCAGTGTGGTGGGCCAGTGGGGGTGCGACGAGCTTGTGATGAGGGTCGGGGAAATCATTGAGAGATGCAATATAGATGAGGATGGTTCATAGCATAATCATGATCAAAGCCACTGGTCACTACTCCAAAACTCAGTAATTGCAAGCCATTGCACATTGATAGTTGTACTGTAAAGTTCCTAGTATGACATAGACGCTCATAGCGGTCACCGGTCAACCGTTCAGGGTAACATCACATCGCCTCTGTCCCTGCTCTACGACTCACGATATATGAGGAACTCTCCATAACCTTGCTATGGGCAAGCGCAAGGGAAACATTACTGGACTGGCGCGCTATGTCTTCGATAACGTTGACTTGCCTCCTACAGAGCCAATCGTCTCTGCCTCTACTCTTGAGACTACCCCGAACTCACGACAAGCTCTAGCTAAGGCGACCAACGACGACATAGAAACACAAAGGAACCTCGATGAGCTGGATACCAGACCAAAGAAGAAGAAGAAGAAGTTACGGACAGGGCTGCTTGGCCCTGGACTCGAGAAATATGATGCAACAGGGCTGGTGCCATTTTACACAGACACGGCGGAGGTGCCTGCACATATTCAGAAATGTGAGTATGCACCGTTTGGTTTAGACTTCCATTACCCAAATTACATGAACATACGTCGTTCCCCCAGACTTCTCGCAACGGGAACGCTACTTCTCACTCTACTCGGCAGGCTGCCTCTTAGACGAAGAGGGCTGGTATAGCGTCACACCCGAGGCGATAGCAGACCAGATTGCTGAGAGATGCCGATGCGACGTTATATTGGACGCGTTTTGCGGGGTAGGAGGGAATGCGATTGCGTTCGCGAAGACTTGCGAACGAGGTGAGTGCTCGACATTCATGGATGACCGACATTCATGGATGAACCAATATCATCAGTCAACTCAACCCCTTTCTCGTACCCTTGCTTCTTCCAGTGATTGCGCTAGACGTGTCTCCCATCCGCCTTGCGCTCGCACGCCATAACGCCGCGCTGTATGGTGTAGAGGACCGAATAGAGTTCATTCTCTGCGACTTCTTCTCCTTCGCGCGCACGCTGCAGCAACGCGCGCGTCGGAAGATTGACATCGTCTTCCTCAGCCCGCCATGGGGTGGACCCTCTTATCTCTCTAGCTCACCAACCAAGTCCCAGCTGCCTCAGTCTGCGTCGCCATTTCATTCGGCGCTGCACAGTCAAGAAGACACCTATGCTGACTACGGTCTCGACAGCATACGGCCCGTCCATGGGGCGGAATTGTTCAAGTTTGCAAGGGGACTCACGCGGAATATCGCGTACTTCCTCCCTCGTAACACTAGTGTTGAGGAGATATCTCAGCTCGTTGCTGGAGAGCCGTCGGAGAAGGTCGAAATCGAGGAAGAATGGATGGGATCGAAGCTAAAGGCACTGACGTGCTACTTTGGCGGACTGGTCTCTGGGCAGGAATCTCTGTTCGACCAATGACAGAAGTCGAGTAGCAGCAATTGTAAGGTACTTCGTCATTTGTTCCAACACATTCGATTCCATCGTTGTCGGTAGCGTTTGCTCATGAGCTTGGAAGTCGGACAGGAAATGCAACCCAATCACAACCCAGTAAGGGTAGCCTGAGTTAGCGTTTATATACTGCGGTATGGAAAGATGGCCTGCATTTTATCTCGGGATGGAGAGCGACATACCAAGGCTGCGGTAGTTACATGTTGGGTAAGGGACGACTAGCCGCCCATTCTGGTTTTTGACTAAAACCCTGACTTGCTCACCACCACAATCTACTAGCCGCACTTTACCCTTTTTCTGCAGTTTCACTTCTAACTGTCGTCTGAGCCGGATGGCGCCTCCACGGAAGAAACTGAAGACCGGGCACAAGCCCATAGGGAACAACGCCCGTCCCGGTTTCGACCTCGCCATCCTCCAGGCTCTCAAACAAGCAATGCACAATTTTCCTCACGAACACGATGGTTCACTTACGAGACTGCCGGACCTTCCCCTTGATATCCTGGTAGAGGTAAATGCTCGTCGAAACACACCATACTCCTGGTGAAAGCTATATAACATTGATCGTCCGATGGTTACACTCAGATTTTCAAACTCCTTCACCCCCGCGATCTTCTAAGCCTCGCTTGGACGTCCAAGCACATCTCCAGATATATCCTGCACCGTAACCAGGAGTTTATCTGGAGACATGCGAGGCGGCAGACGGAGAGGATGCCGAAGTGCCCCTCTTTCATGAGCGAGCGCGCCTTCGCGCATTTCTTGTTTAGCCCGTTCTGCCATGTGAGTTGACGTGCTCTTTATGTGGCCACGGTCTCAAGCGATGGTGAGTCAGGGTTGTGGCAAGGTCGAAGGTGTCAATGTCAAGACAGAATGGGAGTGGTATGCAAAGTACTGCCGGGATTGTCTCCCCAACATGTGCGTGCTAGAAGTTCGGTCTAAGTATCTTTCTCACCACCAATCCATAGGCGTTACGTAGGAAGGGAAGGCGTCGGCGTGTACTATCACATCGACGGCTATGTCAGGGACTTTCAAGACTACCGCCGACTGTTAAACGTTGTCAAACCGTCCACGTGCGCAAGACTGCCTCCGGCTGATATGCGAGTGGTGACTGACGTACACACCGTTTAGAAACATTTTTGCAAAGATTGGAAACCACGTCCAGCGGCATCAGCTCGACGAGTTTGCACGAGCCTGGCGTGCAGCCCGCACAATTGATGAACTAAGAGCGTTAATCAAGAAGCAAAAAGCTGTCGTGCGGGAAAGGAGAAAGGTTTGCTGCTCCATAATCTCCCATATTCACTCACCGCATTTCTGTATACTCCAGCATGCGCCCATATGCAAGGAATTCTGCGTGGGAGAAAACAAGAAGCAGTCCAGTCAGAAAGCACTGGCTACCAAGCGAAGGAACAAAGAGTACGTGCATTGCCGCTATGCAGTTGCGGTAGTGTCCGCCGTCTGATCTCGTCAATAATGCAGGATCACCGATACGTTGGTGAAAGAGGGATGGGGAAACGAGATAGATTACTTGCAAAAGTCTGGCAAGATCAAGAAGCTGCTCAAGTCGCTTCCTTCCCTGCAGTGCAATATCGACCTTACGGATGAAGGTACGTTGTTGACTGAGTATGCGCACGTCCAATCGGGTGACGTATCTTATATGCATACAGAATGGGAGAAGATCCGCCAAGAAATTGAGAGTTTTCTGATGATCACAAGGACGTCTGTTCAGTAGACTATCTATATATAAGCCCTTGAGCCGGTTCCTGGAGAGCTAGCGTAGTTCTCTCTTTCCCGTGGAGGACGAATATGCAACATTTGATCAATAGGCATCCAAGTCGCTAGTCATCGGCTCTCATCGACCGCTACTGATCGTAGAGGCTGTGGCAGACGGGGACGACAATGGTGTTGTGGAAGGTCTTGGACAAGTACTGCTCAGTGTGGCATTGTTTGCAGCTGTAGGGTTTAAAAAGCGTACAAGAAGGACCCTCTGATTCACCCCAACTAGATGTACCGAACGGGAGCAGAACTGACATACTACTCACTAGTAGGAGTTGGGAGGAGTGAAGTGGTACGAGGCTGTGCCGCAATGGTTATGATCATTGTATGCCATTCCTGTTAGGATTTGAGGCTCTTGGTCGTCGACAACAACAGCAAGAAATTCTTGCTCGTAAAGTACATACGCGCGCCGATGTTTGCTGTTCGCCACTGGAAATTCACCAGTGGAACAGTTCTGTACGCGCGCCGATGTTTGCTGTACGCCACTGGATATTCACCAGTGGAACAGTTCTGATTGGGGTGACTCATGCAGCAATAATGAGAGACTGGGGTGATGATACATTCACGAGAGCACTCGGAACTGCCAGCTTTGTTCTCTCTCGGTTAGGTATAGGTCACGTTGCCGTGTTGTAGTTCAATATTCTGGGCGTTTGTCAATGTCATCGGTCACAACCTTTCTTTCGCTCTGCCACATCTGACTCGGAGTCTGAAGTGCAACTCATCAGACACAATATGGAATTGCGGTCTCAAAAGAAAATAAAAACCTCGCATCCTCCATGCACAGACGAAAATGTGCACAATCGAGCAGCAGCATCGAGCTCCCGTCCCGTGAACACTCGAATGAAGTCTTCACAGAACGGCGCCAGATTAGTTGAAGGCAAGCAGATTGTTCGACGGCGGAGGGCAAAGTTGCAAGCAATGAATTTCCCCGTTGAGCTCATGGTTGAGGTGAGTCTATTGTCTTCATCACTTGATGCTTTCGCTCAAGATAACCTCCCAACCATTGCTCCGTCACTGTGTATATAGATATGTAGCCATCTCCACCCTCGAGATCTTCACAGTCTCATTCGCACTTGCAAGCGATTCAAAGCGTTCCTCCTTGACCGCAGCATCAGGAAGACTGTATGGGAGATTGCTCTCGCCAATGCCGACGACCTGCCAGAAAGACCGCCTTTCATGAGTGAACCTGCGTTCACTCATTTCCTTTACTCTCCATATTGCCACGTGAGCAATTCTTGCTTGATACCACTCTGATCTGTTGCCCATGTGTACTGTTGTAGGTTTGTGGTATCACCATCGTCCGCAAGGTGGATTGTTGCTGGTTCATGCGCTGCTGCTCCGAATGTTTACCTATAGTGTATGTCCTCATGATTGGTCATACTGAATCATGATTCGACAACTACATTCATATAGGTCATATAAGCCCCTCGAGGTGTACTGCGTGATTGCCGACCTCGATCACAACCTGTGGAGTCAGCATCCGCAATTGGAGAGTTTCTTCATTATGTATGGTAGAACCCAGCCTCAGAACCGATAGTAAGCCAAATCATCACAATCTCAACTGGGGATAGTACTTAGTGATACTCCTTGCAGCTACGATATGGAGGCAAGCTATCTACGAGAGTCGGTTGATGACTATGCCCGAAAGTTAGCAAGCCTGGGCCGTGCTCAGATGGAACAGAATAGTCCGGATGCCGTGAAGCTACGTGCTGAGCAGAAATGCCAAACAACAGAGCGACGTCGGGTGAGTTTGGACGTTCAGGTTGACTCATGTTAGGCTCAACATGTATGGTATCTTAAAGCTTGCTGAATGCTTGCAAGAGTGGTTCAACAAGCAAGAGAAGACTCGCTCGGGAGAGCTTGCCAATCGCAAAGAACATCGCTTCAAAGAGTAAGCCCCTGTTATCGACATCTCAATGTGAGAACATATACCAAGTATGTTCAATGCAGGATTGTCCGACGACTGAGAGACATTGGCTGGGGGAAAGAGGTTGATTTCATTGGTTACGAGGGACTGGATACAATGTCCAAGCTGCCCGTTGTCAGGCGATCGTCAAAACTCACGGAACGGGGTTTGTCTAGCTCTCAATGTATTCAGTTTCCCTCGCTGACACATCACTGTCCATGTAGAATGGAAGGATGTATTGTGTGCGCTCCGTGACTTCCTCGATGAGGCTCGCGTCGAACGAATCAAGAACGAGCGGCTCCACGCCCTCGACGGTGCAGTCATCACACACTACGCTCCGTCCCTGCCGCGCAACGCAGAGATGGATTGCCGCCCGCAGTACATCGAGTTCGCGCTCATGAAGGAGTGTCGCGCCCTCGTAGAAGCTCCGGTCTCCCAAGAGATCACCCGTGCAGAATTCCTGAAAGTCATCCCTGGCCTTGCAAAGACGTGGCTCGCCAAGAAGCAGCAAATGTTACGAAAAGCTTTACGCGAGCACCTCAAACCTCTACGCCTGGCAGTCAAGGACCCCCTCAACCTCGCCATTGCAGTATGGGTGTGCCACACCTGCGAGGCATTTGTGATGCTGCGCTACCCGGCGGTCCTGGCCCATCGGTGCGCTTACACACCGGAGAATGAGACCAAGGCGTTCAAGTACAGCGAGCACGATGCATACATCACTGCCGCTGTCAGCCTTCACGCTCGCACTAGCCTGAGGATTAAAGATGCGCGCATGCCGTACGAGTACAAACGCATTGCAAACCAATACCAGTCTATCGTGCTGGAGAAGATGTGCGCCATCGTCAATGCGATGGGGCTCGACCCGAAGCGTGCAACTGTGAAAGAGTTGGACGAGTGTGACGTGCGGCTGCGATGCCTCCTCTGTGCAGGAGAGCACAAGCTTGACAAAGTCTTCGCCTGGGAAGCTGCCGTAAGTGTTGCTTTGCATTCATCATTCATCCTAAGTAGTTCAAGCGATTGAGGCTCAATCGATTGTATGTTAGCTCGAACACACCACGAAGATCATGATGCCGGACGGGCACAACAAGGCTTGGCATGACCGGTGGGAACGTGTGGACGAGATCGAGATGCCTGCAATCCGCCGTCTCGAGGCTCGCAGGCACGCTTTCTCCGCCGACATGTCCCAGAAGAGCATTTGGGCGTGCTCTCTGTGCATTGACATGGATGGGCCTGGATATTGGATGGTGAGGCACCTGGTCGAAGTGTGCGCGTGCTCCTCTTATCCCTCCACGATTACATGTCTAACATCAGTCACACCGTCTCTATAGGCATCGCCTACATGATCCTGAGAAATGTGTCAAAGACCAAACGATATACTTGCACCCCACGAAGAGCGCAGGCGTTCACCGACCTGCTATAATAAATGTTACTGCAATGGCGATCCACGGTACCGCGTAGAGAGCGAGGTACAATCGCCTAATAGTACTTGTCGATGCAGTATCATTGTGGAGTTAGGAGCACCAGCATGGTGCTTACGTCCACTCGGCCCATGGGGGACCAGTAATCGTGTCTCTCGATCTTATTGTGCCAATGCAATCGCTCCGGTAGCCTTACAGATGGTTTGCATGGCACTTGTCGGACCACAACTCTATCTGCTTGCATATTTGCCAGTGACGCCTTGCTACACAATCTATTGAACTTCAAATGGGGTATGTCCTAGGGCGAAAGTCATGCAACCTCCACTTACCCTCTCAAGTTGAAGTTGGTGATATAAGGGGTGCCCAAGTTATACGTACAGCACAACATACACTGGCGTGGAAAACGCACGCCCAAGTTATACGTACAACACAATATACACTGGCGTGGAAAACGCATACGACGATCACGGTACAAGTTATATTGAATACACGATACTCAGTGTCCTTGATAAACCCAACACCATCTCCTACACAAGAACGCACACGCCCCCAGCAAATACTCAAGCCCAACTCACTCAGACCTCCGCCGCCGCAGGATGATCCAACACGGCAGTCACATCACGAAGGTCCCAAGACGACACCCCGCGCCATGTGCCGGTCGTCTTGACCCTAATCCTTGAGCTCGAGCCTTTGGAGCTCAGGTACATAGTGTACGGCACGGTGACGATGCCCTGGTTGACGATCACGATGAGCGAGACGACCTCGTGCGGGGGGATCCGGACGAAGAAGCTCCCGGTGTACTTGGTCGTGTAAGGGTTCGTCTCGCCCCACTTCCACTGGTGGCTCGGGGACGACTCGACTTTGAACTTGCCGTCCTCGATGTACGGGATCCCGACTGTGGATTGATGGGAGTGAGCGGAGGCGCGGGGCGAGTCAGCAAAATGGTGAAGGGAGGGGAAGAGGAGAGAAGAGAAGGAGCGCGGGGCGCGGGGCGAGTCAACAAAATGGTGAAGCTTAAGGGTGGGGTGAGGGGGAAGAGGAGAGAAGAGAAGATGCGCACCGCTAAACACCATCCCATCCGCAGGCGGGAAGCCCGCGCCATACTCGAACGTGGACGAGTTCGCGACGTCCCTGACGACGCTCATCGTCATCTGCACCTCGTGGTCCGTCTTGTTCGTGAGCGTCTGTACAGCGAGCGTGAGCGTCGTCGAGGAGAGGATCTCGCCCTTCTCGAGCTCGTACTCGACCCGCTCGACCGCCATCTCCTCCCAAAGATATGTGAAGTGCTGTTCCGCGCGCACCTCGCCCGCAGGGCCGTTGTGCAGGAGGTACGGAGCCTCGCGCGCGCGCGAAGGGGAGGAGGAGAAGGAGGAGACAACCATGTTCTCTGAGGGCGTGACGAGCCGGAAGTACCTCGCGTACTGGCCCTGGCCCGGCTCGAGCGTGAACCAGCTGCCCGAAGCGTGAGCACATACATGCACGACGGTGTGTTGTAACGCGCTGAGGACTGGGAGACGGAGAGAGAGAGGGGGACGACTCGGAGGAAGAGATGGTTGGGCACTCACTTGTCTCCGTACCGTCCGTCCCCGGTGGTGTGCCCCACGCGCGGTTCGGGCTGTTGGCGCGAGAAGAGCACCATGCGCGTCTCGCAGGCCTTGATCGCATACCGCCCCGCGTGCTCCCCCGTCCCGTGGAGGAGCGTGAACCACTGGTTGTCGTACACGGAGTTCTTGACAGAGTACTGTCCGACCTCGGGCGTGGCATGGGTGCGGGAGTAGAGGACGCATTGGCTCTCGTAGCTGAGGATGCGGAACGCCAGGTCCGGAGGGGGGATGTAGATGTCCATCGTCTGGGGGACGACTGGGGTATGCATGATGTTGGGCTTGGTCATGCGAGATGACGTGGTACAGGACGAGACGCACCTTCGGCACTGTTCTTGGGTACGCTGACAGCAAACATAGCAGCAGCGTAGCAGGACAGGGGTGATGTCGTGGAGAGCGAAAACAAGGGATATGCTGCAGAGTAGCCAATTCCCAAGATCGTCAGCTGCGCCTGCTGATGCATATCCGTCTTACATGCTGTGGGGAGATTTGTCGGGTGTACTGACCCCTTCCGTCGCAGTAGGCCACGAGAATGGGATAGGACCTGGACTTCAAAGCATCATGTCAGCGCCGGTCCGTTCCAAGTGACAGTTGGCTTGGAAGGTACCTCTATATGCTATGGTGATATCTCACGTCGTGCGCTATCATTCGGACGCTCGCCAATTGCTATGCATGGTGGAGTTTGTATCGCTCTATGCATGGTAACGGCGCGAGCGCGACGAACGTTATCTATCGTGTCCGAACTGGAGTGACTAGAGAGAGTGAGTAGTTAAAATCGACGATTAGTTTCCCCACCAGAGAATGATCTCGCAACTGGCACGGAGTTCTCACAATGTTTCCCTTCTTCCCCCACCGGTCGTGTCATGCTCCGGAGGGCACTCCATATTCACGCCGGATCGAACTACAATCTAACGGGAACAGGTGCATTGCATAATTCATTCACATGATAGAATATCAGTGTTGTTGTATGAGTGCATCTCGTACCCAGCTGGTTAGGGCTCGTCCAGAAGAGACAGGGAGGCAGAAGAACAGAACAGAGACACGCCCTCGCCACTCTGGTCAACGGGCAGAAGAGCGCCAGAAGATGTATCAAAGCAGGAATGAGGTCGCATACCGGCCGAAGAAGTGCGTGGAAGACGCGGGGGCAAAACCCACGTACCTCGAGGTCCACCAGATCCATATGTAACAGCTTCACACTGCGAAAAGGAGGATTTGGGAATATGGGTATCCAATAATTCCTTGTTCCGGACAGTGCTGAAGCATGCATATTGTACAATGAGACGAGGGATGTTGGTCATTGGGAATGTCATGAGTACGATCACTTATTTTTTCTGCTCAACTGCTGCGACGCTAAAGTGATTGGTGCAAAGACGGCGAAAATCATGGTAAGTTGGATGATCATAATATAACGAACATACGTGTCTGTTCGTGTGAGCGGGAGGTGGAGAGCTAGGAACCTCCGGCGGGAGGGACTCGTCAGATTAGGATGGGTTTTGCTCGCAGGATTAGCGTAGCCGTTAGCATTGTTCTGTAAACCGTTATAGCCGGACGAATTGCCCGGGTACAGGGGAGGAGGCGCAGGTTCTCCTTCAAAAGGTTGACCTAATGGAGGCAGGTCCTTTGGGGCTATGGTGTCGCCACGATGGACACTGGGTAATAGTTAGCGTTGTTACGCGGTTGTAGGATATGAGAGCTGGAGCCAACACCTCCCTCGCGGATTGGAAGTTGATGTTTCTCATCTGCGACAGATTATACGGCAGATGAAGGAATCAGCAATACTATGCAGATCGCTGTGACAGAAAGAGTTCATGAGCGACCAAGCTGAGTGGGGGCGCATTTCGCACGCACCTATACGATGCCAGACATTAGTCTAACCGGCGAGCGCGTATGCTCCTTGAATGGGTCTGCTGCTACAGGGGTGGCTAGACACAGGAGAGTAGTAGCAAGTCTTCGATATGTTACAGTTGTTATGGGATTGAGAGATATGTTGTTCGAAGAAGCTGGGTGAATCGGTGTACCGTGTGGGGATGGACAAGAAAGTTTATGTCACGGTAAGAAGGGGAGGCGTGGCCGAAGCATGCCATTGGCTTGTATTATGGGGTTGCCAAGGGGGATTGATCATTGCAGGACAGAGAAGAGAGTCGAGCCGTGGTCGAGACAGGATACAACTAGAGTACAAATATGTACATAGATACCAAAGTTGTTACCTTGCCGCCACGGCATTCAGCGGTAAAATCCCTATAATGACGTCATTATAAGCCTCACTGAGTCACTGCTAGTGACAACCTGGCGCTTCAAGTTGTTCTTGAAAAAGGCGGAAGTCAACTTCTTGAAGTTGTCGTCAAAGGATGGATCCAGACGTGGGGCAGATGGAGTCTTGCGTATTATGCTCCCCACGTTTCTCCCACTTATAATCACCTCAGTCCACTCTCGACCGCCAACTTTCAGCACTATCATCATGTCTCTTCTTGCCGTCACCGCCGTCGCCCTATCCTACACTGGTTCGGTCGTCGCCCAGACGTCCCGTACCCGGGGCCGTGCTGCAAGAATTGCAGGTGGTGCAATAGCAGGAATAGTGATTGGTGAGTTACAGTCAGAACTCGGCGCTCTGAACCACTCCCTTGACGAATATCATTCATTCAGGCTCCATTTTGGTACTCGTCCTCCTCACCATTTGCTGCATCATCTGCTTCCGCAGACGTCGTCCCAGGAACGCAGCAGCGCCCACCTCGTTTGGCTACGGCCGTCTAGGAGGGTTCGGTCGGCATGGCAAGACCGGCAACCTCGGTGCTCAGGAAGCAGGTTATGCTTATGGACCCCAGGCCGCACCTCAGGGTGCATGGAACACGAACAACGCTCCCATGACTGGGGGTCACTATCAGCCTCCCGCTGGTCCTCCTCCTACCGCCCCTCAAACTGGCGGATTCATTCATGTGAGTACTGGTTCGCATAGGACATGGTCATTCCCCCTGGCGGATTTATTCATGTGAGTACTGGTCCGCATAGGACATGGTCATTCCCAACTTCTGACCCTGTAAATAGCCCCCCGCAGGGGCCCATACACGACCCTACTGAAGTAACTTTGCCTCGGACTGACGCGTAACGAAAGAACTGTCAATGCACGAGTCACTTTGCCTCGGACTGCCGCGTCACGAAAGAACTGTCAATGCACGCATTATATGGGACCGCTATCTCACCCTAACATTTCGACTGCGCGCTCCTCATGTATATCAAAAACCTCACGATGTAATACACGGACTCTGTCAGACTCTTTCCTCGAATATGTATCTCTATTTTACTTTGAGCTTGAGTGCTGAATGAACAAACAATTGTCTGCTCTCCTCACGATCTGTCTGGCAAGTTTTCATAGCACGATGAGTATGCGCACAGTACATGGTCCCTCCCACACGATGTGGTAGCCATGATGGCGACGACTCCACCATGTCCCACCAGTATCTCCAAGAAACTGCTATCACAATGAAACATGCCAGGTGTTCCCCGACCGCCACAGGGAGTTCGGCATTCTTTCTCGATGTGTAGCTTGTCGGCATTCTTTCTCACTGTCGGCGCGGTCGTTCAGCTCCGTTGGGCAACAGCTATATTGCGGGAGAAAATACGATACATTGCTATCGTACACGCAACCCACGCACAAGTCTATCGGATCCACACGACACAGGGCTACAGCAACGCATACAAAGCAGAACGGGAGCAGACTGA
>KN050008.1:41076-64874 GCA_000743315.1 Lignosus rhinocerotis TM02
ATGGGCGGGCGGAATCTGGGACTCAGCAAAACCAAACAGATCGGGCGACACGACGAGTATTAAGTAGCGGCGCGATGTCATCATGCGCGCAAAGTGTGATAGAATGTAGCCAGACAGCTAGACAACAGACGAAGGAGCGGTCAAGAAAGACATCACAACAAGTCCCCATTGTGACCAACGCCGCGCCAGCATCACGAGAAACCCCCAATACCCCAACACCAGGACGAACACGGACGAGCGCGCGAAGAGAAAGCGCACCGAGCTAGCCCTGGTACGGGGGGAACACGCCCGTCTGCAGGAACGCCTCCTGCCTCAGCTCCCCCTGCGCACCGAAGAAGCCCGTCTCGCGCAAGAGCGAGGTCCACTGCTCGCCGAGCTCCGCCGATGCGAACAAGCCGTCGAAGAGGTCCGTCGTCGACATCTCCGGGGGGAGGGTCGCGTTGGAGAACAAGGACGGTTCTGCGATCAGGCCTGACGAGCCGCTGACTGGCAGCACGCCTAGGAAGTTGAACGGGTCCGCGCCGAGAGCTCCTGCAGCCGTTGGCGCCTGGGGCCGGGGCTCGCGATGGGGCGGGGGCTGGGAATGGGGCTGGGAATGAGAATGGGGAGGGGGGTGGGGAGGCATGCTTGCATCTGCGGCCATGGAGCCCAACGACGGTGGCGCCTGTGCGGGTGCAAACGTGGACGTTGGGGCGGAGGGATGTGTTGCTAGAGTGGAGGTTGAGCATGAGCCGCCACCGCTCGACGCAGTGGCATCGAGGGCCATGACCGGGATGGAAGCATCGGCAGGATAGAGCGACAGGTACTCCATCAGGGATGGGTGCACTTTCGACATCTGCTCCTCCACGTTCTGCGAGAGGGGGATGCCATCATCGCTGGGAGTCGACGCCGTGAGGGGCGTGGTCGACGTATAGGGTGCGGGGGTGGTCGAGCTGGACGTGGACGAGGAGAGCGGTTGCGAGGTGTCGCGGGCTTCGCGCGGCTTGGCGAGGACCCGCGTGCGTTTGCGAAAGAGGAACTTGTTCGTGACCACGCGGGTCTGCCCGCCAAAGGTGGCAAGCTCGTCATGGAACTCGTCCTCTGGGCCTATCCGGAGCTGGATGTCCAGGGACGACGGTGTCGTGTGGCGGTTCCGGTACTCATTGAAGGCACGCAACGCGCGTTCCTTCAGGTTGCGCAGGATCGGCTGACCGATGGAGACGTTATCAGTCAGCCATGGAACAAGATCAGTGGCACGCAGCGCGATTGGATAACGCAAAGAGTGTGGGCATGGGTTTGGAACGTACCAGAGCTTGCCTAGCACGCGAACTCAACTTAGAGCCACGCTCGAAGAAGTCAACAGCGAGCTCAAGATCCGTGAGCGCGCTTGGTGCCATCGTTGCATTGGGCGAGCGTGTGACGGTACTGCCCAGGATCATCTGTATCACACGAAGGACTTCCGTTAGCACCCGCGGTGAACCTTGCTAGACAGCTCGACAACGAGGAGGAAGATACGAACAGCAGCTGAGAACCCATGTATCCACACGCCCCAGAAGCGACTGCATAACTCCGGGCTGCCATGTAAGTTAGATTATCGTACTGATTAGCAATGCGCGGACATGAGCACCTTCGATTCCAGTGGTGGAACAAGCTTCGCAGGAGAATGGAAGCACACCGGTTGGCGGCGAGGAAAGACGGCGCGTAGGGACTTGACAACGGATTTGTTGGATGATCGAGTAGTGCCTGGGCGAAGAACGTCCGGTGGATATGGAGCATAGCTGAAGAATGGAAGGTGTGTATCAGCCGAGTTTTGACGACATCAGTGCGAGGACAACACGCACTAATGCTCCGGAAATGTGATAAGAAAAACGACTTCAGGACAATCGATGGATTGCTGTAGTTCTCTTCATCCGGCCGGAGATACAAGCGTACATTGGGGAGGGTAGCTTGCCTGATATGGCGGTCAAACTCAAGCACCTTGGCATATGTGGGTGGTTTGGCGGCAAGCATCCCATCAATTACGATAGAGGAGACATCTCGTGTGAAGGAATGCTTGAAGTGCCAATCTGACGATACGCGAACAACGACATTAGTCACTTGTTACGTGTGAACATCAGTACGAACATCCATGCAGATTGGTCCCATCATCGGTAATGCTTGCTTCCTCATCATCGGGTAGTTCGCAGTCAATGTGACTTAATGCCATGGCTGACGGCCGACCGAGGGACATGCACTGCAAGTTATGAGCATCAAAGTAACGTTCGCTTCTGTGACGATGTGTAGTAACGTACATGTATTGTCTCAAACACAAACAACTCCCAGAACAGGTTTCGTCGGCGCTGCACAAACTTCGTGTCCATTTTCCATGCTGCACTATCGCGATCTGAAGCGAACCATGTCATGTCAGCACCGTGCGACGCGAGCAGAAAGAAATCACAAACGTAGTCCGACCTGTCGTCCGACAGGGTCTTGAGTGATCTCACCATTACTCAATGTAGCCACCCACTCACACTTTGTGCCAGCTTGGCCGCAAGCGAAACGATTCTCCACGAGCTCTCCAGAGTGTATCGAGCGGTACAGAGACTGTGGTACTGCCCCATGAGGAAGGTCGCCTGGACAGTTTCTAGTTCCGGAGAGTCAAAAACCGAGCGCAGCGACAGTGCCGCTCGTCCGAGACGATAGTACAGTTCAGCCTCAGCACTACACGCAGGTAAGGTCAAGTCTACCAGAGAACCAAGAGCGAAGATGAAGAAGAGTACAGCAAGGAGATGCGGACATTTCCCTTCCTCATCCGATGCGTCCCGATGGTAGCTCTTTTTGCTTGCGTCTTTCTTGCAGTTGTAGATGGGCACGAGTATATCGTCGATCAATTCATCCCGTTTGATTGGTCGAGACCACCATGATAGATGCTCAAAGTATGTCTCGCATAGGGCCCATGCTCGGGTCTGGGGTGGTAAGTGGGCCTCTAGACGGTCAATCAGCGCGTCACTACCGTCTTCGATGATCGTCAGCGGGAAGGTAATGGCACAATTCGCGAGCTGTGGTTCTAGCGAAGGTACAGCCTCCGCAGTGTCGTCCAAGCCACTGGCCTGCGTGTGATGTGCATTCAGGATCAAAGGGTCGACACCAGTATGTGATACTTACCGAGAGCATCGTCTATAAGATCAATTCACATACCATAGTTGATGTTAGATGTACGTAGAGTGAATAGATAGAACTGACCTCAGAACCCGCCGACCGCCCAAGATACGTCGACTCTCCATGTTCTCCAATGGTCAAAGTCCCCAGGGCATCGATACTGGACGATATAAGATCCCTATGGTTCTCTTCGTCGACCGTTCTCCTGACTTCAGGGCCAAACTTGATGCCGAGCAGCTCATCCCGGAGGAGCGGATGTCGCTCATGAGAAATCCCAGCCTGAAATATAGCAAGCGCGTCTTCCAGCTGTCGTATGCGCTCGCTCATTTCGGCGATTTTCCGATGGAGCTGTTCCGTGTCCGCGAGGATGAACCTGTATGATGGGAATGGCGTGCCAAGCACCCGTCGCGTTAGTCCTTCCTCAAGTTCTAGCAGAAACCGACATCACCGGGGCCGGCACCCATGAGAAGAGTGGACTTAGGGGATCGCGCGAGAGGAGAGATCATCTGCTCACCGAGTGCCCTGTCCGGCAGACAAGCTCCCTAGAAGCAGGCAAACAACGCGGAGAGTCGCGAGCGTGAGACATGGCAGTGGCGGGGGATTATGGACACATATGGTCCCATAAGGACAAGCACGCACCGTTCGGGCAGATGGATGTGCATCCGCGTCGGACACAGGATCCGCACGGTATCTTCTTGTCGCATTTGAGTTTGAGCCTGCCGCACCATCAAAAAAGACGGCCATCATTCCGTACTCAGCATTCACTCGATAGTCGATAATAGAGAAGGTTGAAGGAAAGTGGCAGCAGGGGACGCTGTCTGTTCTGCGCATAGAACCTGAAGAAGCGACATACCTCCGACACTCGGCACACGATATCTCCCCCCTCGCCCGCTTGAGCTCAATGTCGTCGTGATTGCTGATCTTGCGCAAGTTCCGTCGAGGTTCTGCAGGCATAGTGGCGGTCCAGAAGTCTGTCAAGACGAAGCGGCATAAGGACCAAATCCGGAGGTGGGAGTCAGTGGCCACTTGCGCTGGTAGAGCCGCTGGCGGTACTAGGCGGTACTGCGCGTCAAAAAGGCACCTCGCTAAACCATCGCTCCGGACTCCCGAAACCTTGGGAACGGAGGCCACGTGGGATCTTTGAGACACAGAGCAGGGGGTGCTTAACCAATCAATCAATATTACTATGTTCGTCGCCAACCAGATCTAGCTAGGACTTCCGCTTACACATGTTTTGCGCAATTGCATCTTTGTCAACTCGCTAATGATTCGGACCCGACTCGGCCGTCCTCCCCAGCGCGTACTGGACTTCGTATACGTTCTGGCCCTGGGCAGAGCCTGACCTGTCCCGAAAACAAAGATACGACCGGAGGGTTACAGATGGCCCGAGGGCGGTGCACAACCCCCGAGGACGCGAAGAATACTTATTCGCATGTACAGTCGACACCCTGATAACCTGGTACCCCATAACCTCCCATAACCCATGAATCATGTACGTACAGTACACAGCCAGACGTATTTCCAGCCTGGCGCACATCTAATAGCTATCCTCGTCCAGCGCCCAAGCTTGAGCTTCCTTGAGCTTTGAGCCTGAGGGCCAGAACTATTTCCAGCCTGGCGCACATCTAATAGCTATCCTCGTCCAGCGCCCAAGCTTGAGCTTCCTTGAGCTTTGAGCCTGAGGCCTGAGGCTCGGAGGAACACCTAGGGCTCAGACTCAAATCGTCAGCGCTCGTTTAGCCTGAGGAGGCGAGCAACACACATGAGGATTTGGCAGAGTCCAGGCGTCGGCTGCGTGGCGCGCAAGCAGAAAAACCTGAGGGGTGGAATTAGTCCCTGAAGACAAGGACGTACGCTACGATACAAAAAATGTACTAAGGGCAGTGGACGGTGGGTAGACGAAAACGCGGGCTAAACGAGCTAGCGAACGAGATAGTTGAGGAAGAGGGGTTAATAGTCACGCACGACGTACGCCTCTGGCTCACCTAGCGAACGAAGGAAGAGAGACGAGGTGGCCCCTTTCCAGGCTTTCCCCCTCTCGCGCTTACTACTAGCGAGTGTGGTGGCGTGTGGCGTGCCGCTGTGCCAAGGTGTAGTGAAAAATTTCCCTTCAAAGTCGATTGAGCGCACAGTGGCGGCATATACTTCAAAGCACCTGACAATGCCCCTTCCCCCTCGAGGCCTTCCTTCCCCGCGCACCCAATTAACAACGATATTCAACATAATATTGAACTTCAGACTCAAAAAATTGATATGTATACACATATGTACATATCATCCATCAGCGCACTGGTCCCGCCGGCGCCAAGATTCGGATGGGTTTTCTGACCAGACTCATTGCAACAAGGGGGCGTTTAACCTCTTTGAACGTTTGAATGGTGTACGTTATAACAGTGCACAGTCAGTGACATGGCACGACTCTACTCGAGTCGTCGTGCACGGCAGCCCGACAGGTACTGGTAGACTGGTGACGTACACTATACTATGGCTAACGGTGACTGTCACTGTCTGTCATTAGCAAGGCCCTGTGGAACAAAGACGATACACCGATTCACCGGAACTGCTGAATGGGCGAGGGCCCGGACATCTCGGCCAGCAATGAGGATTAAGGATAGATAGGGATGTGAGATGACTGAGGGGAGAGTGAGGGGAGGAGCGGGACAGCGGTGACGATGTTTATGCAGGGGGAGGATAACCGTACAAAGCGACGACGAGAGACGAGAGACGACAGGCGAGAGTTGAGAGTTGAGAGGGGGAACACGAAAAAAGGGTGTATGTGTTGACGAGAGAAAAACGAACAAAGCATTGACGAGGCGAAATACCGAGCGTGGACGAACGAAGGGACGAAGGTGACAATCACACTCCCCGTCCGAGTCCCCAAGTCTATATTGTATTGTGTACAGCGGCGGTGCCAGGTGATAGAAATTAGCTGATAAGCGGGAGAAGACCGATAGTACGCAGCGGAGCGGCGCGGTTGGGGAGAGGGTGGGGCGGGGAGGTGGCAAGTGGGTACGCGATAGTTAAAACTAATACGAGCGGGCGCAAGTGAGGAAAGGCAACGCTAGATATATGTATATGTCTCTGTGCGTATGTCGCCAAAGATAACACGAAAAAGAGAGACGAGGAGACGGGGGGAGACACGAGGGGAGAGGGCGCAGGAAGGGCACTCAACCATCCGACAAGCAACAAACGACAAACGACGACGCACGGACTCACGAAAAAGCCTACAGGAACCCGTTCTCGTGCATGAACGATGTCCATCGCTCGTCCAGCCTCCCATGGCGCGACGCTAGCCCAAGGTTCACCAGCTCCGACGGCGGCGCATAGGGCTGCTGCTGCTGGTGTTGGTGTTGATGCTGCTGCTGGTGTTGTGACGGTGGCGGCGGTTGGTGCGGGTGTGATTGTTGGTGTGGGTGTGGGTGTGGGTGTGGGTGCGAATGCGACGGATGAGGCGGATGAGTGGGGGTCTGATACCCCGCATTCGCCAACCGCTGCAACAGGTCCGCGCTCGACCCGAACGGCGGCGGCGGTGGTGCCGAAGGCGAGCTATAGGTGGTGGTGGTTGTGAGAAACTCAGCCGGTAGGGGTGTGGGGGCTGCTGCGAATGCGGGTGGGAGGGTAGGTGCATCGATGGGAGGCTCGATTGGGACGGTGCGGCGGAGAACGAAGTAGGCGTATGCGCGTGCGGGACACTCGACGTCGACGCGTGCACGGGCCACGTATCTGCAAGCGGGAGCCCATTCGACCCTGGGATGGGGGCGATCGGGATCGTGGTAGGCGGGGTGATGAGGGGCAGCGAGTCTCCTTGCTCATATGCAAGAGCCGGCTGCGCAGGGGACGGCGATGGCCGCTTGGAGGCGACCACGGTCGTCCTGCCCGCGAATATATCGAGCTCATCGTCGTCCTTCTCCGTCTTGATACTCCAGAGCGCGCCGTCGTAGACGCTGTTGCCCACCGGATCGTTTTGCGCAGCAGCGAACGCACAGTGCGCCTTTTCGCGCAGCCTGAGGAGGATAGGCTGTGTGTGTGTGTGTGTGTGTTGGGGAGGGGGGGGGGCAGAATCCGGTGAGCGATCATCGCCGCGAGGCGTAGGGTTCGACGGGGAATGGACGTACCAGCGCCTTTGCGGCACGTCGACTGTGCTTCGAAGCCTGCGTGAACAGCTCATACGCTTGATCAAGCTGTGCTAAGGCTTGCGGCGCCATGGCCGATCGTGGGCCGCGAGTAACCACGGTGGCAAATACAACCTACGCACCACATGAGAGTCCGCCTAGACCCGAGGCCAGACAACACACACTCACCGCTGATGAGAATGCGAACGTCCAGATAACCCAGAAGCGGGCACACATTGCGGGGTACAGCTTGAATTGCTCCCGGATGACCTTGAGAATGGTGCTGGAAGAACGGTACGCCGCGAGGAAAGAAGGGGCGTATGCACTCCTCAGCGGATTTCGCGGACAATCGATGATGGACTGTGCGAAGAAGCTACGGTGCAAGAATAGTAGAACTTACGACGCACATGTTCAGCCATGAGACGCTGTCAAGGTTTGGCAGGGGGGACCGGTACTCACTAACTTCCCGGGAGTGAGATAGGACGAACCGGATCATGCTGTCCTGTAGCGGCGGAGGTTCGCTGTCTGGCGGGGTTTCCAAATCCTCTAGGAGTGCGGCAGCGTCCGGTGGTATTGGGAACTCGCGAACTTTACGATCAAGCTCCATGATGGTCTCGTACGGGGGTGCGTCAGCGGTTAAGGTCTTCGCCGCAACTTCCGCCACACATGTCAAAGCGAATCGGAAGCCCCACGTCTCAACTACACGGAGTTCCCCATGCAGCGCATCGAATGGTCAGCGAATGCTATGGCGGGGAGACAACGTAATAGAGCTCACAGGCCGATTCTCGTTCCTCGCCGTCCTCTTCATCCAGTGGAGCTGAGGGCGTCGGAAACTTGCAGTCAATGAAGTCGCGTTGGATCACAGGTGGTCGCCCAGTCATTAAGCTCTGCTGCCTGTCAGCCGGCGACCGGGTAGTTTCAGGGCAGGATAACCGACCTGCCATGCATCGGCGACAAAGAGGTCCCAGAAGGTCACTCTCCGCCGGTCCACGATGTCTGGTGGGAACCCGAACTTTTCACTATCTCGGTCTGTAGGTTGAAGATGTCAGAATATAGACATATATCGTACGTCGTACGCATAACTTACGCAAACCGATCTGATAGATCGGTCAAACGAGCGGTCAGCAGCCAAACCTGAGACAAGTACAGCCGCATACATACCGTGTGAGATAACTGCCCCGCGAGCGTTACGAGAGCCCAAGAAAACTCCATGTTGTTGTCCTGCCCACCCGGCTCGTTACCTACCATGGCCACATAGATGCTATGTAGATGCAACGCCTGGATCGTCACAAGCGTTGGGTTGGACAAGACAGGCTGAAGACACATGGCCGCTTGGGCGAGCTGGCAGAAGTGGTCTGCTTCCGAGTTATATGGCTGCTGTTTCAGATCCACAAGCGCTCCGATTGCGAAACACAGCAGGAGCAATGCCAGATCATGGGGGCTACTATAGTCTCCGCTTGGCAATGTAACGTCCTCGCCCACGGCTTGCTTGTAGAAGTGTGGGATCATCTCATCAAAGAGCTGCTTGCGAGGTACGCTGCGGAAGAGCCAGGCAGCATGGGTGACATAAGACTCCGCGAGCTGACAAGCGCGCTGGTACGTCGGGAGATGACTCTCGATCAGCTCATAGACGTGATGAGGGGGACCCATCGGTGTGAATGGGAACGCGTTCGAAAAGCGGGTGATTTCGCCTGGAAGCGGCGGTGTCTTGGAGTCGCGTATGGACTCGGGAGACCTGCTACCGGTACTGGGCGAGGACGGGCCATCGCCATCGGACTGGAGACAATCCGGTGAGAACACGACCAACGGGCCGAGAAGAGCAACATACGAAAAGTAGATACTAAACGTGGGCAAGGAGTGTTAGCTGCAATTCACAGGCCAAAGAGAGGATTGTGCATACTTCGGTTCCTCCGGTGGGGCCGAAGAACCTTGAGATACCACGGTCGGACATAGAGAGCATGCCAAAGGCAGTGACGACGTCCCCGGAGGGTTGCTCTGATGGCACGATCTCGTCATCGTCATCCATGCTTTTCCGGAGGGTTGCTCCGATGGCACGATTTCGTCATCGTCATCCATGCTTTGCGATTTGTTATTGCCTTCTGAGAGGAGGGGATGGGGCTCGTTGGAACATTTGGCTTGCATGATGGCTAAGGCGTCTTCGAGTTGATGTATTCGCTCGCTCATCTTGGCTATTCGACGATGCAGGTGCTCGGTTGCGGCTAGCACAAAACTTTGATAGTATTCAAGCATTGAGGATGCGAAGAGGGTGAAATTAGTGCAGTGAAGGGAACGTACCGAGTACCCTGACCGGTCGCGAGACTGCCTATAATACAATGAGCGAAGAAAGAAGGTTATGCTTGCTCTGGAACGCTCACGAACCATTCGGACATAGAGCTGCACATCCTCGGCGCTGGAAGTGGTGGGAAATTGAATATTAGGAGGATGAAGTGAATTGGGAGCGTACCTGACAAGATTGGCAAGGGATGGTCTTGTCACAGCGAATCTAGCGGCTCTCGAGGATGAGCGCGGGGAAGGAGGGGGAAGGATGAAAAGAAGGGAAAAGCACCTTGAGCCTGTCAAGGGAAGGAGGATGAGGATGAAGCGCAGAGGAAAAGGGATGCGGTGATCGCACCTGCGGCACTCTGCGCACGAGATTTCGCCTCTGCTCCGCTTTAGCTCAATCTCGCGTGCGTGGCTGCTGTCGTACTTGACATCTTCTGCGTCTCTCCTGAGGTTGTTGTTTCTGCGTCGAGCGGCTGCTGCTGCTGCTGCTGCTTTTGAGGAGTCCGCAGGCATGAGAGAAGGAGAGGTAGAAAGAGGAGAGGGAGAGTGGTAGGGATTATGCTTGGCTGCGGGTGATAATAGGTTTGGGCGGTCTGCGCGCGATCACAACCGGCGGAATGGGAAAAGGGAAAGCGTGGATAAGATAGCGAGCGGTTGGCGGCTGGCGACTGTTGGCATTGAAAGCCGCAGAGACCCGCCAACGGCGCACAGATCGCCTCCGCCGGGTCCTTTATACCCAATCATCATCATCTCATCACCGTCCACAGTGCTTGCCCCTCGGCCCCGCCTCACAGCCCCCCGTCGTTCCCGCACTCTCCCGCGGCCGTATACGTACGACAACGGCCATCCTTTTCCGCCCGCAGCTCTCAAGAGTGCCTAGTAGCAGACCTTGGAAATAGGGATCGATAGCTTCGCTGGCAACATTCCATATGCTCTCTAGATCTCATGCCCTGCCCCGGCCCACCAGCGACGCTTCTGATATGAATGCATCTCGCCTCTTGAGGCTGTTCTCGTGTACACAAACGCCCCGAAACGGGCATGTCCAATGCAAATCACGTCTCCAGCGGCCCATACGTCCCAGCGTCAGTTCTGTCAACATCCTTGTGCGGCTCAACCTCCACCCGCATCCCGTGTCTAACAACAGGTGGATGTCGAGACGACGACGAACACGATGCGCAGCAGCCGTTGCGGCCTTCCGTAGTCGGGTTGACGTTGACTTAATATTCCATGAATTCAGGTTCAATGTTCGCAGCAGTGTGTTAGGCGCCTATGGCGGTTCTGATCTCGATCGACTGGTTGCGTCACCCGTAACGGACATTCATCCGTCCACCCCCTCTTCCCACCCGCAGTACTGACTAAGTACCCCACACGATCAGCCACCGTGCTTATGTCCATCTCTCACTCCTTGTCGCAAAATAACCACCTCGGTAGCCTTTCGCAATCTCTTCCCACAACTGGCAACAACATCGTCTGCGTACACGAGCACACCGTCTCAGCTCTTGGCGACATCTCCTTGCATGTGGCAGCCTTTTGCTCACACGGTTTGCCCATGACATTGGCAAGTGCTGCATGCACCCGCGGCTTCCAGTATCACCCCCTCATCTGACTCACGCCCATCATCACCCCCAAACCCCACCGCGGTTGAGTTCGGCTCGCACCCACATTCCTTTTGTCACAAAACAAGCCGGTCAGAACAACATACGTTCTTGTCTCTAAGACTGACCCTGCGCCTCGTTTCCGTGACCCGTCCATTCATCGGCAACATCCTGTGGGAAATTCTTCAAGTATACCATTATCTGATAAGCTTGAATCAATGTGCTGCCCTCCCTGAAGAACCCCACTCAAACATGCGCTCGAGAGCCCTTGCTTCCTCAACATACGAAACTATTCAGTAACAGGGCTGTCAGTGACGATGCATCTTCGACACACGCATCGGCAAGGTCTGCCAAGCACCTACGACTAAGTGTCGACAAAAACTAATGATTAGCGCGCAAAGCTACTCTTCATGTACTCACGGACATTCTGTCAGCATTCTCGAAGTCCTAGCAGATGATGGACGTAGTAGGGTAGGCCCTGAATCCCATTCGTGATTCTCCCGAGATACATCCCCTACGCCTGTGACATGCTACAATGCATCCACGCCGACGACACCCAACTATCCTCGTCCATCCTCACTCGACCGAGTCTTCCATCTGCATTGTGCAACAACACCGTCCGTATACAGCTTACAGTATGTCTGCGTGTGCAACGAGTGACCGAATGAATAATACATATTTACTGACGTGCGCAGCCCGTCCGTCGCCATGCAACCAGTGACCAATTCGCCTTTCAAAAAGCACGCAGCACATGTCCCGTTGTCATCATGATCACATCCATGTCCGACTTCGCAACAGTTCGCGCACGCCTGTCCGTTATATAATATACAGTGCCAGTGGGACATCGGTGCTCGCGGCCCGCATTCGATACAATTGAATATCCGAACCACTGGGCACTGGTTGGGAGTCGCGGGTGGCTTATGTCCGCTCTACATAGGTTTGTTGAATGTTCAAGCCTCGAGGTCGTACTTACACCCCCGCACGCGCGCGCGAACTCGACTGAAGCTCGAACTTGAAGCTTTAAAGGCCCAGCGCGTACATAAACACTGAAGATCACGCAGTACATACTAGTACTGTACGTATGCACCCTGTCCCATGGCCGTGGGTCATCGAGTGGTCGATATCCGATCTTGCGCGATCACAACAACCCAGCACGCTAACAGACGCTGTTCGAGATTTATTGAAGGGCATATCGCGATCGCGCCCGCGCCCGCGCCGCGCTTTCGGTTCGCGATTCGCGATTTGCGACGCCTCCGAGGAGGTCCGTGAATCGTGAGGCTCGTGTGCCAGCCCCGCAGTGCGCCTTTTTCTGGCAAGTACTGGCAGCCAATCTTCGGCTTCAAGCTTCAAAGCTTCGTGCTTCGAGGCCCAAGGTATGTACGCCCGTCGCAGGCCATGCCGATCCTCTGATTCCTCCGCCGCGACGATTCATGAACGGACACTTCCCGATCCATAGCTTCAAGTACAGTACTACCAGCCTAGTATCGACTGTGCAACCACTGGTCCACTGCCACAAAGTCGGACCGTGCTCGCGGCACCGTGCTATCTTTGCTCGCTCGCTCACAAGTCACTCCCCAGCGTGGCACGACTCACATGAGCCCGGTCGAAGCTGAGTCTGGATGTGCAATGTGCAATGCGCATCCCACCGTGACCTTGGGATGTAAGTGGCAACGCTCAGCTGTGAACCAGCTTACAGCAGCTTACAGACTAATAGCAGCGCAGAGCAGACTCCCACACAGATAGCCTCATACCGTAGATACGAAAGTGGACGAGTATGTCAAGTCGCCGCCGCTCGTCGTTTCCTCGGAAATCCATCCCCGTTCCCCGCGCCCCAGTGATCGTGCCGCGAAGTTCGACGTCACAGTAGAAGTGGGATCTTGAGAAGGGCCGAGCTCAGTCAGTACGTACTGTCGACGTTGACGTTGCAAAGGCCTTGGCCCCATTTCAATGCGGCCTCAGGCACTGCTGCCAGCCTGATCATGATGAGTGACAGGAGCTGAGTAAGTAAACCGCATGTGTTCTAGCTGCTAACTAGGTATAGGTGCCCCAAACGTCGTGCTCGTGCGGGAGCTTCCACAGTATCCACCGAGATGCGGATTGCTCGCATCACCACGATTCACCTACCGCACCCGGAACATGACCCCCCTCCCCCTCCCCCTCCCCCAGGCTCCCTGAGGCTGAGCGTGCCTGGTTCGCTTCTGTACTTGCCACAGTGCGAGTGCGGGTGCGACACCGAAGAGGCTCACAGCGATCCGGTTCGAACTGAGCCAACTCTGATCGCGCACATCGAATGTTGCATGTTGCACGCTGGACGTCGTAAGGCAGCATGCAACCGGGCACGCGGTAGCAATCACAGTGGCTCACCAACAATCCGCACAGTGCACCGTCCCGGCGGGCCTGCGGCACGCCGTCCATTTTGTACGCCATATGCATTCCCTTTGCCAGAAATCCGTGCACACACGCGCTACTACCTCTCTCAGGTCGACATCGGACCCGGGGCCACTCGGCCGGAGTCCGCGCATCATGGCAGGCCATGGGGCGTCTAACGTCCAACGTGCAACTCTCAAGTGACTTGTTCGGTCGTTCGACGTTCGACGTTCTGCTCCAGCCGTGCCACGACGACACGCATGATACACTTGCAAGATGCGTCTGCTCCATGTACGACCGCCAACGTCCGTTCCCTCTATTTAATACGACTGGCACGAGGCCCACCCCTTCGGCCTCATCGCGTTCAAGGGTTAGTCCCTAGAAGCAGGGGCACAGCAGCCTGGGCACTCAGGCCTCAGGAATCAGGAGTCAGGGCTCAGTGCCGAGGCTAGAAATACGAAGTGTCCTGCGAGTGAGGCCGCAGGATGCCTGACCGTTGAGCCCGTCTCCGGAAACCCGTCATCCGTCTGCAGGCCCACTGGCAGGGGGAGCGCTCCGCCTTCCGCGTCGGGGCCTCGGTCACCTCGCATGTATTATCATGAAAACATGCGACTTGCGCACCGGACGGTGCGAATGCGATATGCCAACGTTCTCAGACTCAAGACTCAGGGCACCGGATCCCCCACCCGCCCCCCAGGTGTGCACGCGGCTGGGGCAGCACTGGGAATTGTTCGTGACGGCTTGAACTTACTTACTAGTTCACCGGCGAGTCGACGGCCAACGTCGAACGCCGAACGTCGAACTTGGGGCAACGTTCAGCCGGGCCCCCGCGAGGCGCTCCCGCCGGTCATACATCCTAGTCCAACGACTCGGATCCAAGTCCGGAGCGGACGAGGGTCCAAGAGGACGCTGTTCGTTACTCTACACCGTGACCGCCCCCGGCTCTGGCACATGTACTGCAGCTATCATCGGTAGTACAGTATGCCCCAGGCACTGGCACACGTACTGTAGCTATCATCGGTAGTACAGTACGGTACTAACATGGCACGTTGGCTGTGACCGCAAACCAAACCGCATCCGGCACTGGCACGATCACTGGAGTCTGGCAAGGACTGCAAGTGGCACAGATCACTGTGACATGTACAGTATATGCGCGGGGTGGTCGTCTTTTTTCTTCTTTTTTTTTGGATTCCTTCTTTCGCGGTTCGCCAGAGCCTTCGTTTCGTTTTCGGGCGCGCTGGCAAGCGCGTTTAGCTCAGAGTTGGACACATTGACGTCTGGCCCCTCTTGACAATCGAACTCGCTGGCCCATGTTCGCCGTGACAAGATGGAAGCACGCGAAGCATGTGCATTCTGAACGCTGGCGACTGGCAACAGGGGGAGGAGGCCGAACGCCAGGCCCCTTCCCCACCCCCCTCAGCGTGCGCACGGCGCATACTAAGATTCGTACGTGGAGACCCAAAAAAACAGATAGGCACAAAGAAGGGCACTACTTAGTGTACAGTACAGCAAGCAGGCGCGGTGGGGAGACAGCACATACACGAACGGTATAATATCTAACGGTACATACATACAAAACTGGTGGGCTCGTGTTCGAGCGTGCGCGCGTGCTGAATAGATAGCTGACCGTGGCGGTGGTGGATAGGTTAGAGAGCGTCCTGCGGCCTGTGTACTGCAACTACTCCCCTCCCTCCCCCGTTCCCCCTTCTCTCACCCTTGACCTCCCGTAGGTCGATATTCCAGAAAATCACCTATTCTTCCCCCCCACAAACCCCGAAAGCGGAACCTAAAGACGACGGAGGGCGAGGCCCGAAGCGCGGGCTGCGTAGAGCCCCGGGACCATGGTGCGTGACGGTGGATGTCATGTCCAGCTTCGGGAAAACATGTCGGCAGTCACGTCGAATAGAACCCGGAGTCGCTCACGCACTCGGCGGGGTTAGACGGCGTCTCGAGGCGTACGGCATCTGAATGTCGGGCGACGGCGTATACGAGAGATTAAAGGGGAGAGGGGGAGGGAAAGATGTGATCAGTACAGAGCCGCAGCACAGCAACGAGCACACACGAAGCGAAGGACGGGCACGGGCACGGGCACATCGCGGGTGGCTGTGGACAGCAGCGTGTACGTACTGAAGAAACTGTGTGCGAGCGCCTCGGCTGCGGTGAGGCGGTCGTGGTGGTTGTACCGCAGCAATTTGTCCAGAAGGTCGATGCCATCTGCGCTGACGTTCGGTTTGTTGTCCGCTGTCACGAACCTGTTCCAGGCCTGCTTAGCGGGGCTGCGCGCGTTCGGGAGGGTCCGCCGGCCCCTTTGACGTCAGAACGAGCAAGAAGCGCAACGGGGCGAGATCTGGACGCACCTCTGGAGCAGCTCGTCGCTGTACGTCTGCAGGTACAGACGGTAGGTGGTCAGGTACCGCTGGAAGTCGTCCGTCCCGAGCACTTTGACGATCTTGAGCAGCTGATCTTCGTTGTCCCTTCCGCGGAAAAAGTGCTCCCGCCGGAAAATCTGGGGCGCAGCGCAGCGGTCAATATGGACGGACCACGGGATGGGCTGTGACCGTGTAGCAACGCACCATTGCTGCAAGAATGCACCCGACGCTCCATATGTCCAAGCTGTAGTCGTAATGCTTGTAGCCCACTAGCAGCTCCGGGCCCTTGTAGTACCGGGATGCCACTCGTATGTGAAGCTCCGTTCCTGGATGGTAGAACTCTGCCAAACCCCAGTCTATCAGGCGTAACTGTTTAGATTGAATGAGCCGCTTGTTGCCGAGCACTTGACGCGAACAGGATACCTTGCGATGGGCACGGTCAAACATGATATTCCCAGGCTTCACGTCCCTGTGTATGATCCCTCGGGAATGCACAAAGTCCAGGGCCTAGCGAGGTGGGAGGAACTGAATGTCGGCGGACGGCGACACGAGAACCGGGTGTGCTTACGCGTAACAACTGGAAGAGGTAAAACTTGATCTCCATCTCCGTCAATGTCCCAAAAAGATCCTTCCAGTCCGTATTTTCCACGTACTCCATGACGAGACTGTTCGAGCGTGAAGGGGGATCATGAACGGTGTCCATGAGGCGAACAACATTGGGACCCCCAGCGAGATTGCGAAGGATCTTGATTTCCCGCTTAACCTTCTTCTTCGCGACCGGTTTGAGTACCTTGATGACACACGACTCCTCGTTGGACGAATCGATCCCCTCGAAGACCTGCAACAGGGCCGCGCTCGCTACAGACCCCCCTGTTTCTTTCATTCGGTGACGGACACCACGACTCACCTCCGAGTACCTCCCCCCACCTATCCGCCTCACAATCTCATATCGATCGGGGACGTTCCAGTCCACCGTCAAGTTCTCTGTCCACCGCGTTCGCACGCCTCGTCCGTGAGCCCACGAGGACCCGCGCAGCCGAACGAAAAAAAAAGGGTGGCGGACTCACCGTAGTCGTACCAAGAGGGCCCCAACCTCGCATTGACATCGGCATAGACACGCGCCATGCTCGCAGGCAAGGACACGGAAGGTAGGGGAGACGTGGAAGACGAAGAAAAAAAAACAGAGAGATGCCACAGCCGCCGCCCTCAACACGCGGACATCGTGGTGGGCCGCAGGATCGACGGCTGGCTCAATGAGTCGAGCCTCACGACACTGCCGCCGCTGCCGGCGCCTAGAGCAGAGAGGGCAGCGGCAGGCAGCGGCCCCTCTGGGTCTGGGCGTCTCCGGAGCT
Organism: Lignosus rhinocerotis TM02; assembly: GCA_000743315.1. Lineage (NCBI taxonomy): Eukaryota > Fungi > Basidiomycota > Agaricomycetes > Polyporales > Polyporaceae > Lignosus > Lignosus rhinocerus. Next base: position 58,272 of record KN050008.1, read on the forward strand.
TCGTCCGACTGTTCTCCGAATTCGCCGGAAATCCGGAGAAGGCTGGTACTTGGGTAAAGCGTGACGTAAGAGTCACGGGAGGTCACGGGAGGTCACGGCGCGATCTGTCCCCAATCAAGTGGCGTAGGCCGGGGAAGGTCGCAACTTGTTCTTTTCCCTCATCCTGCTGCCGTGAGTGTCCCTCCCAGACATCGCAGACGGGCCCCGAGGCCTGAGGGTGTGCTTGTCTCTTGCACTCCGGGCTTTGTGAGCGGTCAAACAGTTGAGACGAATGTCGCCGAGGATTGTCCATCCAGCCGGCGGCAGAGAGTGCCTAACAGATCCCGCCATGGTGGGCTGGTGCCAATCAGCCTTGGGCCCTTGACGAGATATCGATCTGCGCGATGAGGGCGTGAGTCGGAGACTGCCGAACGATCTTAGTAGTACCTACCGCACTGCTGGAGAGCTCGTGGGCAGTCAGTCCATCTCCTGCACGCTTCTGCCTCCTCGCACTCGCGCATCCTCCTCCATGCACCGCAGCACGGCTAACCTCACTTGAGCGCTAACAGGACGAACAACTCTCTCTCCCTCTTTCTTTCTCACCACCACCACGATGGTGCCTTATTTCGAGACCGCGAAGGTAGGAAGAACACCTCTCAATCGCCGCATTCTGCGAGCGACATATGGGCCGTCACACCGGCAGCTGTAGCCTGCGTGGCGCGCGAAGGTCTCCAGACGCGGTACCTTGTGCTCAAGCCCTTTTGCAGTCGTTCGCCGACGTACCAATCACCGACGATGGGGTCGACACCGCCACCTTCCTTCTCGCTTCAACGGACTTTGTGAACATGTTCGGTGAGACGCCCCGTTTCTCATCGCAGAACTCTGTGGCCCCGTCCGCTGACAGGGTTACGTGTGCTCGGAATGCCCAGACCTCCTGGGAGGCGGCGTTTTCGCATTTGTACAACGCGATCTGCGTGGCAACATAGCGGTATGTTCGATGATGATTTTGTTCGGCGGGGGATGCCCCTCGATGCGCTGATTTGGCTCATCGGGGCTTCCAGGGCGTCCGTCAACGTTACGAAGCCACGCTTGCCGAGTCGCCTACGGTCGAGAAGCTGGTCGTGACCGAATGCGAGGGCAAGGAACGCCACGGGACGGCTTGTCTTGTGCGCCTGCTCCGGTGAGTGTCCTCCAATGTCGTAACCGTCTCGCACAAATGTCAAACCGGCGTCCACCGCGTCCATCGCGCCTCCCCCCTCATATACGTGGCCCGAACGAAAAGCGGACTCTGGTTCACGTGCGAAGCGCTCCGTGTGAGTTATCCCTTTCTCGGACGGTCTTCGTTCAGAGTGTGCAGGGAACCACGCGCTCTGCGAACTGGACGCTGATTCGGCATACCTTAAACCTATTCGCGGGGCGTGCGGGGGGGGTATGCGCGGGCACAGAACATGCAAGAAGACAGAAACGCGGAACTGCACGCGTGCTTCAGACGCTCGTACGACGTGATACTCAAGCCCCACCATTCGTTCCCCGTGCGCTCGGTCGTCTCCGTACGTCTCCCCCTTCCCCCGTTTTGTTTTTTTTTCTGGCTGAATGACGGTGCGCAAACGGGGCTCACTCCATGGCGCAACGTTCGACGTTGCCACTTTGACCCTACTTCGGACTCGGACTCGGACTCGGACACGGACACGGACACGGCGACATACGCGTGGTCGTCGTAGGTTGCGATCAGGGCTGTACCGCACCGTCGAGAATTCTACGGTCGCCTCACGCAGGGCGGGTCGGATGAGAAGTTTGATAATGAGCTAAGGAAGTGGCTGGCGGGATTGGAAGGGATCATTCAGCGACTGAAGACCTTCCTGGACCAGGGTCATTACGGAACGATATAGAACACGGGCAGACAGGGTGAAGCGCGCTCAGTACTAGTCTGGGAGGGGCAGGATATGCATCTGTCATTCTTATCATCCGGGTATGGCCACTCGCGATTTTGGGGACGACTTCTATTCGGAGACACATGTTCGAAGGTGGAAATGAGGGAGACTGCGTTTGCAGTGAGCGTCGGATATAATTCATGATGCCGCGATTACCTGTCAGACGGTCACGCGTGACGTTAACGGCAGCTGGGAGTCTAACGGACAGGGAATGTGCCATTCAATCACGCTTGCATGAGATGATATAGGTGCCTCCGATGCGACGCTGTGGATATGCTTTGGATTGGTTTTGGTGTTCAGAAGGTGCTGTGCAGCGCGAGCTGATGATGTGCGTGCATGTGTCGCCGATAGTGGGGGGGGTGTAAATAGAGTTAACGTTTCAGTGCCAGTGACAGACAAGACACAGTGGGGGGGAAACACGAACACGAGACTGGGCACAACGTTCTGGCTTAGAAGGTGTTGGCCCGAGAGAACGTCCGGATTCCGGCAGGAACTAGCGTTAGAGTCCACGGACGACGCCGCAGGGCAGGTAGTCCCTGTCTGTCAAGCGATCATTGTCGCCAGATCGTGGATGGTGCGACGCAGAGGAAGAACGCCAGGGGGAGGGAAAGACAGAAAGAAAGAAAGAAAGAAATTGGAAGAGACACGGGTGCTACGCGCACAGCACGCGGTCGGAGAAAGGGCTGTTATGTATACGTAGCTGCGTCTGGAGGAGCAAGTGGGAGGCCGTACTGGGCTACCTCGTTGTGGCAGGGAAAAGGCTGGCGGGCTGCTGGAAGGGGAATCGCGGGAGTGGGATTGCCATGATGGTGGGCGGCCCTGGGAGTGGATGGGAGGAAGCGGTGTGCGGAGACGGGCAGAGACAAGAAGACCGGGCTGTTGGACAAGAACCGGGCCCGAAGGAGTATCTGCCACCCGTGCGAGGAGAGAGGAAGCGTGCTGTCACCCGTGCGTGCCCTGGACGTCTCAGCGTGCCCTGGACGTCTCTCTCGACTGGAAGTCGGCCACGCTGCACCGTGAGTATCGGTCAGTATCCGACTCAGCCCGCTCGTCTCCTGCTGCACTCGCCCGGCAAGGATGCGCTGAGAAGGCAGTGACAGTCCACGGGGCGCCTGGCTGGCTTTCAGTGACACTGCAACATACGTGACCATCTTGACACACGCCCAGCGGTGGCAGCACAGAGCCTGATCTCAGACGTTTATTCATCAGCGATGGATACATGTTCAGCGCCCCCGATGGTCGCAGTCGGCGCCAGGGCAGGGGTGGCAGGGGGCGAACAGCGGTGGCAGCCCACAACGCGCGTCTCGGAGATGGGCGTCTGAGGCGGGAGGCGTCGCGTGGACACGGACACGAATCAGGAGCACTGTCCCGATCGAGACGACGGACATCCTCTTTTGGCCTGATTTCATTTTCGCGCCTGGGAATGTGTTGTGTATGTTTTCGATGGAATTTCTACCATTCTGAATTCAATGTTTTCGCTTCTTTCCTCTCCCCATCTTTATATCGCCCCGACTCGCTTCCACGTCAATCCCCCTCTCTCCCCACTCCCTGTCCCTTGCGCCCTCCGCCCTGTCCCCGCCGTCGTCCACCACCCTGTCTGCACTCCCCATGACGGCATCCGATGGAGGTAGAGTGAGTCCCCGTCTCCCATATATCCCGCCCATCCTCCTCTCTTGACCCCTTCTGCCTCCTAGCACCACACAGCATAAATCTATCGCCTCTCTCATGGCCGACCCTCCCAGGTCCGTCGCTTCTCCATTTTTCCTCAGCCGCCCTCACATCGCCCCCATTTAGTTCGCCTAGCGTACCCCAGAAACGGAAGGAGCCACATCCCACATCCACACCCTGCCCTAAGCAACCCGAGTCCGCCCCGTCTAGGTCCGACACCACCGACGCCGACAAGCACAGCACGTCTCCAACCGACGAGTACGCCAGTGGCCGCATCATCTGCGAATCCTGCGGCGACGCCATCTCCATCAGGGACGACGCTACCGGTGGCTTCACCGTCAAGCATTGGGAGTCTCACCGCAACGCATGGCACGCCTTTCCGCCTTATCTGTAACCCCCGCCTCGACTGACCCTCGTTCCAGTCAGACCGCGTCTCAGACCACCACAGAGGTCGCCCCAGACGCACCTACCGCTCAGCCCGACACACCCCAACCCCAGACGAAGCGACGTCGCGCCAAGCGCACCGAGGAGGAGCGTATCGACTACCTCCGCTCCGATCCTTATGTCGCAAAGTTCGAGGCCTATCGCGTCCTCTGCGCTTCCTGTGACAAGTGGATCCGTCTCCGCCCAAACTCGACATACTGCTCCATTCCATGGGACGCCCATCGGAAGAGCTGTTTGGCAAAGAGGGTGTAAGTCACGTCGCCCCCGATCATACCTGCCTCGCAGATATGCTGAGCTGTACCTGATTCATATAGCGCCAAGAATGTCCATCCTGTGGACGATCGTAATGCTACGTTTGCATCGGACCCGAACGTGAAGCGCTTCGACAACTCGCGCGTACAGTGTCGCACATGCGAGAGATGGATCCTTGTACCAGCAGACGACAACATCGGCGCGATTAAGACTTGGAAACAGCACCGCGACTCGTGCCAGCCACAAGCTGCGGTTAGCCCCAGCTCGTCCACCTCGAAGTGAGTAGCAACCGATCTCTTCCGTACCAGGGGTCTCATCGGACGCAGATTTCATATTGCAAATGTCCCGCCTCCTTCAAAACATCTCCTCGCTTTAGCCTCATCGTCTTCCCTGCCTCCCCCGCCCCCCGCATCGGCGCGCCCCTCTGTAGCGCACACCATGTCCAGCAGCCAATCCTCTAGTTCGCAACCCCCCTCGTCGTCATCGAGTCATCATGTCACGTCTACTTTCAAGGACTACAACCCAAACAACTCCCCAGCCATGCAGGAGTCGCGCCGACGGAACGCCGACCAGCGCGCCGCCGCGCTGCGGGCAGACCGCCTGCTCGGCGAGGTTGAGCCGAGCCGTGTGTTCTGCAAGCTCTGCCAGAAGTGGGTGCAGCTGCGGCAGGACAGCACATACTGTGCATACCCATGGCTGCAACACAAGGCCAAATGTCTGAAGAAGCAGTGCGTGCATCTTGTCTTTTTGTCGTCTGACAGATCCCGTCTGACCGGCCGGTGTGTGCCCTTGCAGCCAAAAAATCTCTGACCGAGACGCCGAGATTGCGGAGCTCCGGGCGACCCGCGACGCGGCGCTGGAGGGCGAGCTCGAGATCTCGGACTCGAGCGAGACGCCTGACGCGGACGAAGAGGACGAGGAAGTGGGCTATGCGGACCGCGAGCGGCGCATTACGGCAGCTCGAGGACTCGCGGCCCGGCCGTTCGGGGTCCGCGTGGTCCAGCGAGGACGAGGACACGGCGCGGGACTACATGGACGTCGACACGGTCCATCCGACGCGGCTGGGGGGCCTCGAGTCGCAGCCTGGCAGGTGCGTGTCGTCATTCGTCGTTTGGCGCCCCGTAACCAAGGACGAGGGCTCGGGGCTCTCTCTCTCTCTCTCTGACCGATATATACCACGTGCGGCAGGTTGGAGTTCGTGGCGCGCTCGATACAGCATCTGTTCAGGATCACGTACGACAGCACGGACGAGCTGACGATCGCCGCGCTCGTGACGTACCTGAACGCGGCGATGCCGCCCGACAAGCACGAGGACTTCGACACCGCGGAGGTGACCAAAACGATGACGGCGCTGCACGAGCGCGGCACGTTCGTCTTCGAGGGGGACGTCATCCGCGTGCCCGCCTAGCGGAGCACACCCACTCACTCCACACACCCTTTGGACGCTGAGACGACAGACGGAGTATCTAGGAGCCAAGATCTCGCGTAGTAGTAGTAGTAGTAGTAGTAGTAGCAGCAGTAGTAGTAGTAGTCGTCGTAGCAGTGATGCTGTGCCAAGTGCTTTTTGGACCTCGTGTTTTGTGGCTTGTTTTGCAATAGCGGCTGCTTTCTTGGTGTAGGGCATCGGACGGACCTCTGCAGTGTATGATGTAGTACGTGCTGTGCTGTGCCGTGTGGTGTGTGTGCGCGACGGTTTGCTATATTTATCTGTCGCACTGGGTGCTGCTGTATCGCAAGTACTAGCTAGTCTTGTATTAGGTATCAGTCGTGCTTGAATGCGATGTCAGGGTTTTCGCGACCGTGGTGTACACAGCCAGTGTGAGAAAAACAAAACCACCCCGGACAAACGGTACCTGTGTGTGTCTCGCGAAGGACGGGGAGAAGGGGTAGGTTGTCACGAACGCGAGGCGTCACGCGTCAGTCACGGCGTCCCCCCCCCTTCCCCCCCAGACGCGCGAGACCAAACTGGGAGCGGCGGCCGACGATCGGTCCCAGGGGGGCGGAAAGGGCGGCGGCGGGGGGCCACCAGGTGGAACATCATGTATGTACACACGCGCACACAAGTCTATCGTGATGGGTGATTAGCAGCAGCGTGGCGGTGCTCGCAAGAGAACAAATTGATACATTGTACATATGCATGTTACCGGCAAGGCTCGCTGGCTGGCCAGGGCCCACTGGGGGCGGACTGCCACCAGTGGGGTACTCGGAGGTCTCCTCTCGAGCGCACGGTGAATGCGTCGCATCCTCGGGGCTGGCGTATGGCAGGAGGGGAGCCCCGGCCTATCATGCGTTGCTACCTACAGTACAGTAGTGCTATCGTGGCGAGTTG
>KN050008.1:69052-79521 GCA_000743315.1 Lignosus rhinocerotis TM02
CACGCTCGCAACTCTCCGCGTCGTTTCCCTGCTTCCAGGGGTGATGTCAGTCTTTGCTAGAACTTTAAGGAGCACTAGCACGACCGGTGCTTGGTCGCCGCGGACACGAAACAGAAACAGCTCCGTTGGACAATCACTGAAATACTACGCACCCGACCGCATACTCACGACGGCAGGAGGACGCGCTTGCGCTATTTCAGGCTGGGATTTCGCATGAGGGACATCCGCTGCTCCGCGACGAGCTGCTCGGCATCACGTTCGCCCCGGACTTGGGAGAATGATTGACGAAGAGATCAACCAGTATCGACGCCCTAAATGAACTGATCATCGGACAACATGGAGACATGGAGAGTCGACATATCTTGGGCGGTCGGTGGGTCCTTCCTGAGGTCAGTCCTATCTATTCACGCCGCACGCATCCAACGCCAACCACTGTATGCGAACAACGATTGCAGACGCTGCTCTCAGTAAGCATCACATACTGCTGTAAAGCGGGATGGACCGAGGTGTCCGTTCATAACTGCAAGAAAGACCCCGGGCAGAAAGAGCTACCGTTGGGCTGTGTCGGATGAGGAAAGCCAAAACGTCCGCACCTCCTCACCACAACCTCTAGGCCCTCTGGTAGATCTGACGTTACTTGTCGGATGAGGAAAACCAAAACGTCCGCACCTCCTCATCACAACCTTTAGGCCCTCTGGTAGATCTGACGTTACTTCTATCGTATTCGAAAGGCTATGCTCGATTTGAACTCGCCGGAACGGGGAGCGCACAGGTGACCTTCCTCATAGGACAATCCACGGTCTGGAGAGTCCGCGGAGAATTGTTTCGCTTGGAGCTTAGCTGGCACAATGCGTAAGCGGATGGATGCCTAGCTTCAGACAAAGCTAGGTAACTAATGACGATAGGTCGGATTACGATTGCGATGCCTCTTTGCTCGCTTTGCACAGCGCTGACATGAAAGTTTTTGCTGAACATCGTGATAGCAGTGCAGCGTGTAAAGTCGACGCGAGACATGTGCAGCGTCGACAAAACCCGTTCTGGGAAATGTTCCCGTCTGAGATGATGCATGTGCATGTCGGATCGTCACGGAGTCCATTGCTCATACCTATGCCAGTGTCCCTCGGTCGCTGGTCGTCCGCTCCGACATTAGTACATCACATTGACTGCGAATTACCCGAAGCAAGGACTCCAGATACCAATTTAGGTGGACGTTGGTACTGCTTATTGCTGTTCGAACGTAATCAGTGACTAATGTCGCATCTCGCGTCTCGCTAGGTCGGCAGTTCAAACATTCTTCCCCACGAGATGCCTCCTCGGTGGGATATTTGCCGCCATACACCTCCCTCCCCGTCGCACGCTTGCACCTATCACCGAATGAATAGAAATGACGGTGATTCACGGATTGTACTACAATCGCCCTATTTATTACATCTCCGAAGCGTTAGTGCCTTTTCTTCACATCGCTGTCAGTGAAAATCGGCTCATGTACATACTACTTCCATGTCATCGGACACACCTCGCCGCACTGCGCGATCATACAACAAATCCTTCCTCAAGCTCCTACGCTCGGTGAACCAGTGTTTGCAGCACCACCGCGATAAGTTAAGAATCAAGTCCCCTTCCTTGCTGAGGGTACTGCAGTATATAGGCAGGCGCTGCGAAAGCCCTCACGCTTGATACGGTGATACCTGCCGAGCTGTGGGAGTGATGCTCCTAGAAGTGGAGATCATCAATGTCTCTCTAGTCGCCGTCGTAGGAACTCAAAGAACACTACCACCTATCAGAGGTAACGGAGACTACCAAGACAGCCTGTGGTCTCATCGCCCTTCACAGAACATACAATATGTATGAGCTATAGATCCTTTGCTCGGGTGCTTGCCACAAGAGCATGGAACTGCTGTCGCACCCCATTCCATGGTTTGCCTTGAGGCACTATGCAATACGAAATTACCGTCCACGCTAGCTTCTCAATGACACGGAGAATGGGCAAATAGGTATTCAGCTGCAGTACATAAGGATCGGCCATGGGACGGGACCCTCTCAGCGACCCAGCTCTTCCACCCCAGCTTCAGCAACACTCGCAGCATCACCGCATCGCCATGACTTCTGTTCCCAAACCCACCGATGCGAGTAAGTGTTGCTCAGCGGTTCTCGTATTTGAGTGTATCTCAATCCGCTCGCCAGTAACCCCTCGCGTCTCCGAGCTCTACATCCCCCCGCCAGGCCTCGCATTCCGCATCCTCGGCTATGCCAGTCAGAACGTCATCTTCTCGCGCAACCACGACGAGCCCCGCGTTGGACAGTGCCCGGTGACGGACCCAGTCTATAATGACCAGTGGTTCACGCTCCTCCACGGAACCGGAGACCACGCCGGGACGTACGCGATTAAGGGCCGCGAGTATGGCTACGTGCTCTACTCCCGCCGCAACGACGAGCCTCGCGTATACCACATCGAAGGGAACGGGCAATACAAGGACAAGTGAGCTCTTGCATTATTTCCCGAGTTGTTCGCACCGCGCAGTGCTGACGCTCGACGCCTGTTTAACAGCTGGTTCGTCTTGGAGGCCGGCCGGAGCCAGTACGCGAAGTACTTCCGCTTGATCACGCCTTCCCAGGGCATGGCGGTATTCTCGCGCACCCGTGAGCCGCCGTACCTGTACAACATCGATGCTAGCCAGTTGTACTCCGACCAGCACTTCACGTTCATCTGGGAGGATATGAAAGTCGACAAGGTCGAGTTCGACCTCGACGCCGGTCTCATTATCTCCTCGACCCCGATTGTGCTCTCTGAGCAGACGCTCACGAACAACTCGGACGTGGAGCAGGAGATGAGCTTCAGCGTCGACAAGAGCGTGACGAACACCAGCACGTACGAGTACAGCACTGGGTTCACCGTCACCGTCGGCATGGAGTTCAGCGGTAAGCGGTGGCTGAGAGAGGGCTGTCCGTCGTGCACTGTTGGTTGACGTGCTCTGCTCGCAGTCGGGATCCCGTTCATCTCTGAGGGCAAGTTCAGCGTCGAAGCGTCGTCCACGAACACGTGGACCTGGGGCGAGTCCACTTCGTACACGACTTCGTATACCGCGACCTTCCCGGTCAAGGCAGGCCCGCACCAGACAGTCCGTGCAACGTCGATGGTCAACCAGGGCATCCTGGATGTTCCGTACGAGATGTATCTCAGCTCCAAGAGCGCGGGGGTGAAGGTGCAGACGACGGGAACCTGGCGCGGCGTGTCGTCGTGGGATCTTCGCCACACCATCACGCCGGTCACCAACTAAGCTAGCACACCACCGGCGATACTCGCGGTCGGTTGACTCCTTCGTCAGGATTGAGATGAACTTCATGGATGGATAATGTGCTCTTGCAATGGTCTTTCTGCTAATGTCATGCCGGCGGCTGTACTCTGTGTATCTACGACAAACGATCAAATTGTTCAATGTTTGAACAGCATGGCCCCAGCGGGAGTTTTGAGGTTTAAGACTCCATGTACTGTGAGAGAAAGAGAGAGCGCAAGAAGAAGATAAGATTGGCGTTTGGACCGTGCAAACGCGTAAGGTAAATACAGCACTATACGACGACCTTATATAGGAAATGTAAGCAAAATTTTATCTACCTTCATCGGACTAAGTAAGACAGCGGGAGCGGGCGCGTCTTCGATCGCCCATACGGTATCATAATCCAACATGTACTGGTAGTTATATTATGATGAATCCCATGGAGAGCTTGAACTAAGCTCATAGGTCGACTAGGGATAACTTGAACTTGCATCATGAGTCGACTAGTATTACTAGTAATAGCCTGGCCCATGTCTGAGAAGTGGATGTGACGTCATTGTTCGTGACATGAGGAGTCACAGTCTCTCGGCCCGATGGATTCCGAAGGCCGAGTGCAAACGAGCTCCATCCTGTACCCGCGCGGCATATACAGTATGGATCCCAATTATTATTAAGTATTCCCTCGTCTGGGTCATGGCTCAGACAGCTCCTTCTTCTCTCCAAACTCTCCTCACCACCACTATCCACCCAACGTGAACATGACACTTGCATGTCTCGCAAATGCACGTTGGAAAGCAGCCGTACTCCTCTGCCTATCTGCGTGTGTCGCCGCGCAATATCAGGACCCATATTACAACAATAGCCGTACACCAGGGCGGATAATAGCTGGGATCGTAGCTGGTGTGTATTTTTGACACCTACACCGTTAATGCAGGCCTGATGTTGTCGTTAGCAATATGCATCGCCATCCTGTTTCTCTGCCTCTTCAGTGTTCAGGCGGTCCGTCGTCGTAGACGTGGATTGACTGTGCTGCCAAGCTATCGGGTAGGGTATTGGGGTAATTCTCAACCCCAGAATCAGAACCAGAGCCCCTACCTCGCATATCCTATGGCGAACAATCAGCGACAACAATCGTGGGGAGGCGGCTATCAACCCCCATCAGGGTCCCCTCCACAGGACGAGTTTGTGCCTCCCCCTCCATACCCCGGGAAACCGAAGGACTACGATGGCGAGCAGAACAGCGGCTATGGGTATCCCAACGCACCCGACCAAGGTTCACCCAATCCTGGCGGTTTCGTCGCGTCGGACAGGCCTAGCTCTCCGCCCGCTGCGCATGTCAACACGAACGTATGCTAATCCCTAAACACGTCTTACATCCAAGATGCTGACGAATGTCTCTACTAGTCACCATGGTTCCGCAGCGGCTGACAGATGTAAACGTTCCCCTGTAGCATATACGTCTATCTCGGACCTTCTACGTATGCTGTATTTTCCATCTATACTGCGTAGTGTACATCCTATGAACTCATCCACGTAGCATATCCCCCCTCTCTCCCCGTTTCGTGAACACATTCCCTTTTCTGAGTGCCAGCTCTGAGCTCGCGTTGCAAATGTTCATGTGAAAGGGTAAAGCCCATCACACACCACCGACAGCTGGAGCCGAACACTCTCTGTCGCGTCGTTCAATGTTCATTTCGCAGTTGCCTGCTGGATGCCTCTTTCTTCCACACCACCACCTCCTCTGCGTACCCTCCCTCCTCCACCCTCATGAGTGGCGTTATCGTTCAAGCTGCCGTTCCCTATGTCGAGACGAGCTTCCTCGTACTCGAAGTTGCCCTCGCGCTTGTCTTCGCGTGGAGCTGGTTTCCTGAGTACAGACTAGTCATCCTAATCATCCTCGCGTATGAGTTAGTTTCTGCTCTATACCGCGCAAGGGTACGTACCTTCTACCTTTTTGGCGTTTCTGAATCCTCGCGTATGAGTTGGTTTCTGCTCTATATCGCGCAAGGGTACGTACTTTCTACCTTTTTGGCGTTTCTGGGTTTGCTGCCTGTTGCTGACTGCATGCTCACAGAGTACCTTCTGCAATGCACTCACATCTTTTGTGAAGCTCTGCGTGTGTATACCCGTCCTTCTCGGCCGGAAGACCAAACAAACCTGCATAGCCCTGTTGAAGTATGTGCATTCAGGGTCTGTGAGGCTGATTGGAGTATGCGCAGCATGTGTTCGATGTGCCTTGGTGCGTACTCACCGCATATAATAATTGCTCTCACTGATACTCCACATCGACCGCCTGTATGCGGGTTCATCCGTGTAGAAACCGTTTTATGCTCTCAAGAACTCTTGTATCAGCCTTTGGATGTGTATGCATGGTTCCCCCTCTCAGATGCAGAAAGCCCCCTCCCCGCTTCCAGAGGAGCGGACTGATGGCCCTGTGTCTTCCTTTCTGCGTCATATCGATGCAAGACTTACTAGTGCTGCTCATCTGGACCTGTTGAGAGAACTTGAAACCTCTTTGGCAGCCTATCCGGGTGCGGATAACTCTCTAGCTACTCATGAACGCGAAGGCGTCCTTGAAGACAGTGCTGACAGGGAGAGACGACAGTTGCTCACGATGTTCTTGATCCTAGCATCGCACCACTCAACTTCACCAAGCACTGCAGCACCTCCGCTAGAGCCTACTTTGCGGAACAACTCTCAGTTACCTGCGGAAGACGCACCGGGGGCTATTGTTTCTGCAACATCCGGAGAGGATCCGACCACTGCTGTCACTCCGTCCAGCTCGGGCGAGGATGAAATGCTCACCGCACCCGGCTCACCTGCTGTAACGCCCCGAGCGCCCCTCGAGCTATCCCTCCGCAAGCTATACCCATCCACTTCCAACTTGCGTTCGAATCTTCACGTCACCATCCCCGAGTCTTCGGTGTCATTGACCTCCCTTTCCGAAGAGGCGCTCCCGCAAGTGCTCGAGCTGCACAAGATGACGCGCGAGCGCGACCTGTTCCGGATGCGTGCATACCAGCTTGCGTTCAAGGTCGACGAGTTTCACAACCGGCATTCGGAGACAATTTGTGCGCTTGAGCGTGCAGAAGCCGCCATCGTGGAGCTGCAACGCGAGAGGATCGATCTCGGTGTAGCGCTGGCGACTGCGGTTACCGCTGCTTGGACTAGGTCACCGGAACATAGGAATCTGCGGATCGCTGATAGTGGTGCTGAGGCTGGGGAACACGCGGCATCTGTGGAATCTCTAGCTATCTCGAGTACCGGCGACTGTTTCCCTAAAGTTAGCTCTTGCTCGACCTCTGGTGCTGACGCTGGGAGCGCTCCTGAGAACGACTTGACGGCGCTCACCGACTATTCTGACCGAGACAAAGTGGTTTATCCGCGCATATCCAATCCCAACTCGGAATTCGTGAGCGCACACATAGACTCGGACGAGAAGCTATCATCTGACCGACTCGAGCCGCTGCTCCTTCCTGTACATGGTGCGCATGACTTGGACGATGCTGAGGCGCCTCGGAAGCGTACGGCGACATGGGCGCACTCTACCAGCAAGGATTACATCGAGGAAGTCGTAGGCTTGCGTTCTCCGTCTCCTCACTCGCGTTTTCGGCCGAAGGTTCTTGGCACTATCGCTTCATGGTTCCGCAAACCAGGCCATGATGACCAACCGCAGTGGGCGAGCGAAGCCTTGGATTGGGAATCCCTGCGAGCTTCATCGAGGGCGCCGATCATGGCTTCCTGGCCTGACACCTCTTTGGATGAACATGAGAGGGGGAAGGATAAGTCCGCGTCCAAGGGCAAGAACAAGTGCAACGGGGTTACGGTTACGATAGTGAGCGAGAACTACTCGGTTAGCGACGACGGTGACATCACCCCGCCTTCACCTTCACCTTTGCCAAAGCGTGGCGCTGAGAAGATCGTCAATAGGGCGAGCTGTCCACTCGTATGCAAGGAGACTCCCGCTCTCTCTCCACAGGCTGCGGAGCCGCAGCAGATGGCCCAACCTGCACCCAGGGGCAGCACTCCGCACCCTCCTTCCTCAGCTGACAGCCGACCGCCGTGTGAGTCAGACACTCGCCACCGCATTGAGGCGCACCTTAATGCCGGTATAGCGAAGCCGACGCACGAGTCTGACCAGCTGTCATGGAGGAACACAAACGTTACCAACGGGCAGGGAGACCTTGAGCAATCAACCACAACCCGGGCGAACGGGATTCGTGCGCGCATGTCCAATATCAACATGAAGCTCCCGGGCTCGGCCTCCTTGGGCTTCGGCCGCCGCAGGCAGGCGACGGCTCCCCCTCAAACGATGTCCGACGCCTCCTACAACTGGCGTGACAGGCAACCCAGTGCCTCCGTGTTCTCAACCGCACCAGCGGAAAGCCCGTCTCCGTCGTGCAACCCAGTTGCAGGCCCTCGAACAGCCTCTCGAACTGGGACTTGGAATGCAAGCACTGCTGATGAAGAGCAACGCAGACTTCACGCACCGTACTTCCAGGGGCAGGGACACAACCCGGGCGTCTTGCGGCGCGCGCAGAGGTGAGTTGGCTTCTTCACACACCTAATATCGGCATGAGCGGGCAGAGGCTGAGGTGCGTTTGATCCTGTGTTCTAGCATCTCGGATGCACGTCCTCGTTCCCGCTGGCAGGAGAGGCTGTACCGGAATGCTGACGCTACGGAAGCCACCTCGAAGGGCGATCTGTCGAGGATCTTTCGGGACAGCGCCTGGAACCGTCGGGCGCAGGAGCGGGCTGCTGCTGCCGAGAGTGCACAGCGGGCCCAGGAGGTTGCGCTGGGTTGAACGTCAGGAACTTGAAGTCTTGAGATATGTAACGGAGGATGGAGAGGTGTAAGGGACTCTCCACATCATTACCCCCGCGCCATCGCTAGCTTTGTGTATTTACGGTCCATCGATGTGTTCCTCTATCGCAGATTGCAAAGTCAACATTGAGTCACAGCTTATCACACCGGCTAAAAGTTGAAGCATGGAGTGGTACAATGGTCGTTTCTCGATGGGCCATCAGATGGCGCGACGGTCAAACAAGCATTTGCATCAATCACAAACTTTGGGAGCAATGTGCGTGCTCTATAGAGTCACATCGTTCATCAATGAAGCACGATTCCCGCAGCCCTGGAGTCTAACGATCCCATCTCCACCTCAGGCCGCCAAAGTCTCACCATTCCTAACAGCGCCTGTGCGACCGCCAAGGAAACAGGCCTAGGAACGCATAACCACATGCGTCTCTGGCCGCCAGTCCCCAGCCCGAATTTCTCGCGTTCTCTGGCATACACCACGCTACCACAATATGCGACGAGCAACGCGTGCTTAGCCGGACAGACACACGCCGCGCCGCCACACCATTATGCCACTATACGACCGTACATACGATGTCGACGATAGCGACTACACACACCACATTCAGTGGGAGCATGCCCGTCCCGCAGGGCGAGCGTGACCCGCTCGCCGAAGCGTGCGCAGCAGCAGCGTGCACTCCGCGATCGCTGGACCGTGGGAGGGGGCTCGCGCGCGAAGGGGGGAGAGGGCCAACGGAGGGGGGGAGATCTGCGGCGAGCCGCTCTCAAGGTCGTGACAGCGTGTGTGGGCACGGGCAGGCGTTACATTCGCGAGAGATCCCTCGAACTGGGATCCTGGCATCCTGGGAAGCGAGCTTGGGCTGGGGACCGTGCGATTGGAGGGTGAGGAGAGAGGCTGAGTCAGGAGGTGCGAGAGGCTGGATGCTGGAGGCGAGAGAAGTGAGAAGACCGGGGGATGGGGGGCTATGAGTGCTGGTGGTGGTGGTTCTGGGTTCTGTGGGTTTGTTCCGCGCGCTTGTGCTCGTCGTACGTCGTGCGCGCGTCTTGTGCGCCGTTCGTTCGTTTAGCTATGCTACGGCGTGCAAGTGCAACCTTCGGCAGACGCTGATAGGTTGAGTGAGCGATTGGGAAACGTGCAGCGGATTTGTGCCAGTCGCAACAGGATAGCAGCTGCCGCAGGATCGCCGGAGTGTATGTATGTGTGTGTTTTTCTCTCTCTCTCTCGATGTGCCGGCGGGCGGTTCGAGGGGAGAGGGAGAAGGGATCTCGTTGAGAACCTCCCCTTCCTCTTCCACAGGACCTTCCAACCACGGCCGCGGAGGAAGTACGAGTCGTGCATCCGGGGGGCTATGAGTGCTGGTGGTGGTGGTTCTGGGTTCTGTGGGTTTGTTCCGCGCGCTTGTGCTCGTCGTACGTCGTGCGCGCGTCTTGTGCGCCGTTCGTTCGTTTAGCTATGCTACGGCGTGCAAGTGCAACCTTCGGCAGACGCTGATAGGTTGAGTGAGCGATTGGGAAACGTGCAGCGGATTTGTGCCAGTCGCAACAGGATAGCAGCTGCCGCAGGATCGCCGGAGTGTATGTATGTGTGTGTTTTTCTCTCTCTCTCTCGATGTGCCGGCGGGCGGTTCGAGGGGAGAGGGAGGGGAGGTGGAAGGGATCTCGTTGAGAACCTCTCCTTCCTCTTCCACAGGACTTTCCAATCACGGCCGCGGAGGAAGTACAAGTCGTGCATCCGCATCCGCGTCCCATACCACTCGTGCTGCGCATCCGCGCGGACGCCCGGGGGAGGGGGGGGGACGCACATTGCCCGCATCCCTTCCGCCCTTCCACCCTTGTGCTTAGCCTCTCCTTCTCCCCCTCCTTCCCTCCTTCCCTGCCACCGATCCCCGTTCCCTTTGCTGGACGCTTCACACTGTGCGACCCGCACGACACGCACAAGGGCATATTGGCTCCCACCAAGACCAAGCCGTCTTCCTCCTCGGTCCCCGCCGCTGTACGCGTGCGTGTCCGTTGAGACGCACACGCCGGGAAAGCGCGTGCGGTTAGTGGCGCCCTTCGCACCGGCAGCGCACACGACTGACCGAACGCGGGCGCAGTGGCGATCTGGCACCTCCCCTAACGCGGGTTACCGTTGGGCGTGAAGCCGGCCAGGAAAAAGAGAAACAGGGTTAAGCTCTGAGCGCGACATGTCAGGGGGTGTAGTTTACAGGGGGCGGGGGAGAACGGCGGAACGCTGCTGACCCCCTTCCATCCTCCCTCCTCTCCCTCGCCGCGTCCTACTCACACCTGCCCCCTCTTACCGCGCGAACGCCACCGCAGCGGCTGAATATGTGGGACATCCTTGGATGACGATGAGGGGGGGGGGGGTGGCGGTG
>KN050008.1:85845-120236 GCA_000743315.1 Lignosus rhinocerotis TM02
GTGATGCAGCACCAGTGGTGGTGGTGGTGGTGGTGGTGATACGGTGTTAATACAAGTAGATTGCGTTGTGTATCGTATGCGCACGGCGGGATTGCGCGCGACTCATGGCATACTGCGCGTACATTGCATTGCTCATGTCTCATATGTAGTAGTAGTATTTTGGACTTCTATAGTATCATCGCTCTTTGCGCAGTATCCCAATCACGCTTCCGGAGAGAGGCCTGCATACATCTACCCGTCCACATCAAGGCTCACAGCGATGCTCTTCGTCGAGTCGAAGAATGTGGGCTGTGGGCGGATCGGAATGGCGGTGCCACAGCTGCGAACTTGGGGAACAAGTGAAATGTGCGAGCGTGAGGAGTTGGCGTCGATTTGAGGTTATGTGCACACGTGTAAGAGTGTGCCACTCTTACCCGGATCCATGTAGAGAGTTCCATCCGAGTCCTCGCAGTATTTGCCCGTAGAGCTGAAGTTAGCCTCGGTCATGGCCAGCTCAGTTCGTCCCCGGAACGCGCGGCAACCTTCCTTCCGACTAACACAGCTGCTTCGACCAGATAAACGGCGAGTTTTGAGCCACGGTTCGGAGTCCACATGAAACTAGCATCAGTAAACAACACTGCTGCGATAGCCTGCTCAAATGAGGTGATTGTCACGCGTCTCTTGTAGATGAAACAAACCTCGACATGTTTGGGTTGCAGGGATACAGTATGTATAGGCGATTCACCTGGCTAGGAGGTGCTTCATGACCTCGTCCTCGTGGTTGTTTCGCTGAACGCTGGCCCATTGAGTTATATAGCGTCGGGTTTGTCCGAAACACGCGGGCAACCGCACCACAGCTGCGTCGGCCAGACAAGCGGCGAGCTCTCGAGCCACGTTGAATCCACGTACATCTAAGTATAGCCTTGGCACCGGCCCTCAGTAAATAACACTGCTGCAATGGCCTGTTCAGATAAGGTACCAGTGATTGTCGCGTGCACCATAAAGATGAAACAAATCTCGATCCGACATTGGGTAGGTACCGTTGATTGACCTAGCTAGGAGTTGCTTCATATTGTCATCTTCATGGCCGTTTCACTGAGCGCTGGCAAGGCTAACCTGAGCAGGGCGCGACAGAGACACGGCCGGACTGCGCCCAGCGTATTCAACAGGTGGACAGCCCCTGGACAGCCCCTAGACGATCGACCGCATGCAATACGTCCTCGTCACGGCCCTCGGCCCTCACCAGACCTGCCGCCGATGAATGCGTAGGGCGCTGAGCGCAACGGGCCCAAACATGTGCTGGAAGTATCCAACTGACGATGATTGTGTGGAAGAATAGGGAGGCATCGAGTCGTGGCCTGATTCACTGGTGTTTCCAGATGCTCCTTTCGTATGTGACCATAGGCCGCTTCGCCCGCCCTCTCTGTCCCATTGCGTGCTTTCGCTGGGACGGAGGCTGTACTGGACACGTTTGCGACTCTGCCAGTGAGGTTGTGCGCCCGAGCTCGAGGGCACAGGTGGGCATGCCTGTGTTGCACAAACACGAGAGGAAAGACGGGTGATGCTTATGGTAAGCTCACACTTCGCTGAGGCAGATGACAGCACTGCTCATGCGGCGTTCGTTTCTGTATATGGATGGAAGACAGTAAGTGATATCCTTCGTCAATCATTGAGATCCGCATGACGGGGGCACGTACGTAGTACCTACGAAACAGTGCGTACACGGGAGAAATGACTGCTGAAAGATTGACTAGTTCATTATCACTTGGTTCACAGATACCTATGAAGGCAGTCAATACTGTCAAACTCATCCCGCCCGTCTTTTTAGAGATGAGTGGGGAAAGCCTTCTCGAGTACCGCACGGGTCGTCGGGAGTGTCTGTTGAAACTTGACGCCCTACGCTCGCTGACTCCCATGAGAGCATTGTGTGAGTATCCAGATAGCAAATTTATGTGAGGTTCTCCTAGGACATGCATTTCGTCCCTGCGCAAGTATCGAAGCCTGGTCGAGAGACGTACAGCTCAGAGGCCACTGAATGTCCGCGCGTTCGTTGCTACTATACTGATTGCCGAGCCTCCTCGGAAAGGTCCACTAAGTGCGACCTGTGAGTCCTTCTCCCATACTAGAGCACAGTTCGTGAGCTTACCGAATATAAGACAAGGTCAGTGACGGAATTCCTTTTGTTCGTCCGATTTGGTATCAGTCAATTTCCCATAGCCGCAACTCATTAGGTGCTGCATTGGTAGCTGTTGAACTCATACCACATCGTCTGTCGTCTGCCACACCACATCGAAGCATGCCCCCTCGTCGCGTCAAAAAGCCCAAGATCAAATATGCACCATGCGATTCCAGCTCAACTAGTGAAGCCACTTCTCAGGCCGACCCCCGGGATAACCAGGCCGTAACTCAGAGTCGGCCAGTGGTTAGGTTTGGGAGGGGAAGTCTATAGAACGTTCCTGACGTTGCCGTAGAACTTCAACTCCAGGTTACTCCAGCGTTGCGTTTTTGACTGCATGTTCTTACCCGTGTTCCATCAGGTATTTGGCCAGCTCCACCCACAGGATTTGTTCAATCTGTCACGGACGTGCAAGAAGTTTAGATCATTCTTCTTGCACCGCAGTAACGAGAAACTCTGGACTGCAGCGCTGAAGAACGCTGAGGATTTGCCGACGCCGCCTCCGTGGATGAGTATTCCCGGCTTCATCCACCTTCTGTACTCGCCGTACTGTCACGTACGTGGACTATAAACCTGACACACAACATACCTTCTGACCGGTTAGCAGAACTGTGGTGCCGGAAACGTGCGCAAGGTTCTCTGGCCTTGGTTTGTGCGATATTGCGGGAAGTGTGTGAGCGAATTGTGAGCACCGCTCGATTTAGATCCCCTCTCAGTAACTGAATAGTATATATTCAGGGCATGCGGGCTCAGCGAGGCTTATGAGAGGGTCGCAAAGATGGGGTTCTGGAGTACCTGGTACTTCAGTAGTGTCTGCGACGAGCTCTTCAACATCGTTGACCAAGAGCTCAAGTAAGTCACGACAGAGATGGCAGCCTGTGTGTTGCACTGATGTCCACTGTTCTCTAGCCACTTCGAGAACAAGCAGTACAACAAGTTCCTCCTCCAGGATATTGCGGACGTTTTAGAAGAATGGACCGTATCAAGAGTTCTCCGGAAATTTGTCCCTGTACGCTGATTGAATATTACCAGTATGCGGATAAATGTGCAGCATGGTATTCTGAATTGGAGAAAGATCGCGCCGCGGCTTTGAAAGACAAAAGGAAAGAGCGCTTCGAGCAGTGCGTAGAATCTGTTCCTCGAGTTTACCCTCCGTTGACACATTTTAGAATTGTTTCACGGTTGAGAGAGTCGGGATGGGAGAAGGAGATTGAATACCTTGGACAAAAGGGCCTGAAAAGGATGTCTGACTTTCCTGTTGTACGACGGTCTGCGAAGCTCACAAACAAGGGTACGTCACTCTTCGGTGCTAGCTTGAGATTCCATCTCACTATCGCTGTAGAATGGGAACAAGTTCATGCAGCTCTTGACAAATTCCTCCGCCACAGCAGAGCGGATCGTCTACATGTGGAGAGACGGGAAGCTACGAGGTTCCGAGCAAATGAACTTGAGGAGGCGATCATTGCATGCTGCGTACAGCTTCCTCGTACAGACGAGATGGAGTATCGTCCTCGTGCTTCGGATATAGATTCAGAGCCTGAATGTTTGGCTCTGGGACAGGCTCCGGCAGCTGACAAGATCACGCGAGACACCTTTATAAAGATCCTGCCCCCCGTCATCGCTCGCTGGAAGGGGAAACAGAAGAAAGCACTGACTGATCTACTCCTGCCCTGCCTTGACATCCAACAACTACCTCGGGGTACTGACCCTCTAGATCTTGCCATCGCAGTGTTTTGCTGGAGAGACGCTTCCAGTGATCACTCTCGGGCAATGCGCTACCCGGAGATCCTTTCTCGAGATTGCCTCAGGCAATGGACGTGCGACCCCATAGGAAAGGTGCCCGGCTTTGACGCTTGGGTGATTAGGGCCACCAATGCCTGTAGGATGCCGTTCACCTTGGGCGGCTTCGATCCGAGGGTCGTAAAACAGGGTGTCGAATGGATGGGCAACATCGTGATCGCAATGGGCTTAAATCCACAGGAGGCGACGTTTGCGGAGTTAAACACGTCCAGAGCGCGGGTAAGGGGTCTCCAGTGCGCACAGCACAGTGGCGATGACCGTGTGTATACTTGGGA
This sequence comes from Lignosus rhinocerotis TM02, assembly GCA_000743315.1. NCBI lineage: Eukaryota > Fungi > Basidiomycota > Agaricomycetes > Polyporales > Polyporaceae > Lignosus > Lignosus rhinocerus. The sequence goes on from KN050008.1 coordinate 90,076, forward strand.
AGCTGCAGTAAGTGCTTCCGTGGCTCCAATGTGTTGCTCATACCGATCCCCTAGGTTAGTTCGATCACACCGCGCAGAACAATCTTAAATACTGGTCTCAGGAACCCTTTCGGCACCATGAGTGGGAACTCGTTTCCGAGAAGGAAACCATAGTCCGTGTACGAAAAATTGAAGCTGTGCAGCACGCACCTTCCTTGGGCGCTGCACGGTGGTGCTGCTCTCTCTGCCTCACATGGGATGGCAGACGCCGAGAAGTCCGCAAGCATCTTCATTCGCAGTCAGTGCCGTTTGATTCAGTCGGGTACATGTGAATATTTTGACTCAAAACTTCACTATTTAGGCATGGGATCTCTGACATGGCAAGAGCCATGCGAGATGGGACGCTTTTCCGCCATCCGAGTGATCGGGTATCAAAACCCCCGATTTCTCTGGGCGAGTGCAATGGTGCGAAGGGGAAGACGAAGTGAGGGGAGTCAATGCCCTGGCTCGGTCAGACGAGCTCGTATACGGTATTGGGAGCTAAGTGATGATTCCTTGATGCATATCTAATAGCCAAGAAATTGGGAAGGCCTACATATATTGCTCAGCAATGGTAGTGCAACGCACATTCCTCCGCACTACGGCGATACCACCATCCAAAATCCACTGCGTCACCAATTGGCATACCTTGACTCTGCAGGATTGAATGTGATGACAAACAGTAGTGACGATATACACTTGTTGCTGCTTAGGCGATAGCTGTCGAAAAGGCTCAGCAGGTCGATAACAGCTGCACTCAACATGTATCTATGTGCATTGACATACCGACGGTTGAGCTTGAGACTTAATGGCAGCCCGATTTGATAAGTCACGCACGCGTTGAGTAACGGGTGACATCACGCGTTGTATTGGCAAGTACTGTTGTCATGGGTTGCTTCGGCCAAGAGTCTCTCTTCCTTAGACACGACCATGACTATACACCCTCGCAAGAAAGCACAGAAAATAACGCAGATTGGTGACGATACCTTCTCTCCGAAACTGGAGCATAATCCACGATGGGTCACCCGGACGAGAAGAGGCAGCCTTCACGATCTTCCCGATCTGCCTATGGAGTTGCAGCTCCTGGTCTGTCTCACCATATCGCTGTGCTACACACATAACATGCTGACCCAGTTCTGCTCACATACCAGATATTCTCTTGCCTGCACCCCAGAGATCTTCTCAACCTTACTCGGACATGCAAGAAATTCCGATCGTTTTTTCTGCATCGCAGCAATGAATGATTGTGGGAAACCGCCCGAAAGCATGCGGGATCCCTACCAGAGTGCCCGCCGTTCATCAGTGAACCCGCCTTTGCGCAGCTGCTCTTCTCGCCTTATTGCCAGGTGAATGATCTGCGAGGTCGTCGCCTGCAGTTGACAGCTGAACGATTGGACACCGTCAGCTGTGTGGACATGCAGGCGTGCGAAACCCGGTATGGGCATGGTTCAAGCGGTACTGCGCGGCTTGCATGGGGAAATTGTGAGGAATAATTCTTCCTGTATCACTCCGGAGGAACGCTGATCTGAAGTCAATCGACAGGTCGTATCTCGGGCCCATCCCAGTAACAGCCCATCTTGACAAGAAGGTCATCCAGATATACGGTTTGGATAAGACATACGACAAGCTCGCCGAGATTTTCAATATTCATGTATGGCCCCCCCGAGGGTGAGTGATCTTCAGCCACGCCTGGTACGCGTATATTCAAATGTGCGTCAGGAGCGCTCGTAGAATGATATATTGGACAATCGAGAAGGCGCAAGTTGATGCTTTCACCGCTAACTACTCCGCTCTCCCACAGCCTGTGTCGGACGCGTCGGTTACCCAGCTTGTCGACCAACAGATAGCTGAAATGAAGGCAAGGCGTCAGTATGCAGACGTCTGTATGGAGTGGTGGGAGAAGCGGAAAATGGAGAGGGAAGCTGAGTTGAATGTGCAGAAGGCACAGCGATTCTCCGAGTGATCCTCTTGCTTATCAGACGATCCGCAACCCTAACACGTTGTCAGGATTGTCGCCCGCTTGACTCAGAGCGGGTGGGAGAAAGAGATCGAATTCCTTGGCCAATCTGGTCTGGAGGAGATGTCGATGAAACCAGTTATTCGACAGACCAAAAAGCTCACGAAGCAAGGTCAACTACGCGTTCAGATATACGCGTCTTCTAATCTATGCCACCTAGCCTGGGAGAAGATCCTCAAGTCGCTCGAGAATTTTTTGAATGAGACGAGGGGAGCGCGGCTTGACGAAGAACGAAGCAAACTGCTGAAGGAGCGCTTTGCGCAGCTCGAGGGAGCTGTCAAGCAACACTACGTGCGACTTCCAAGATCAGCGCGCATGGAATATCGGCCGCACTTCATTGACATGGTCTGTATGAACGAATGCAAAACCCTCCTCGACGCGCCATCCTCCGTGATTGTCACTGAGGGGAATCTCGTCCAGATCATGCCTCTTGTCACTGCAGAGTGGGAGGCGAAGCGGAAGGAGGAACTTGCCGAGTTTCTTCTTCCTCACCTCGGGAACGTTCCTACGGATGTCCATCCGCTTTCTCTCGCCACCGCCATCATCGTCTGCAGATGCTCAGGATGGGAACGGGAGCATGTTCGTATCTTGCGTTACCCCGAGATCCTCGGTCACAAGTGTCTTCGCCGTCCGAAATCCCTGTCCATCCGGCGGCAAACGGTGCCAAATGACTTTTACGCATGGACTGCGAGTACATTCTGTTGCGACCAGAATGGGCAGATACCAGTACCTTTCCATCTCTATGGCTATCCGCGCCACGCCGTCAAGAACAATATACAGCAGATGAATCGCATACTTACCAAGCTCGGTTTGAACCCCGAACGCACGACGGTCGAGGAGTTACAACAGTGCAACCGGCGCCTGCGCTGCATCAAGTGTGCCGCGAACGAGCTCAAACAGTATGCTTATACATGGGAGGCCGCTGTAAGTCATGTACCTTTTTGCCGTCACTCAAACGTCTTCACTACCTGACCGCGACTTGCTTCGCAGCTTGTGCATTCCATATGTGAGCCAGATGTGCCGGGAGACTATTACGACCACCCCGAATACTCAGAGGACCTCATCGAGGATCACAACGATTGGGAGCTTGTTCCGGAAGAAGCCATGGCAGCGGTGCGCGAGCTCGAAGCGACCGCGCACGCGCCTTCGATCATCAGGAAAGGCAGCGTCTGGTCTTGTTCTCTGTGCACTTGGGATAGCGATGGGGACAACAATCTCAGCAGTCATCTCTCCGAGAGGTCAGTGCGAGAGGGCCAATTGCATGACTGTGCTCTCGCTGAATAGGAACTCCTCCAGCCACGGCATCGAGTACTCTGACGAGTGCATCCGGAATGGGACCCTCTACCTTCATCCAGAAAAGAGCCGGCCCTCAGTCCTCATCCGAGCACCAGTACCTCTTCAGAAATTTCCTTCAAGGATTCGTCGAGTTTAGACATACGCTGTATAATTTGATCATGCTATTGTACACCCGAACGTGTATACCAACAGTTATCGGTTGCTTGTGATACTTCTTTGTACAGTACTTCCTCCCATCTATCATACCTGTGCTAATAGCTCGGAGACCGTCTCTGTCCTGCTTCGTACTGCGGTAGACTGTTAACCTCACTCCTTCGCAATACGTTCAAGCATCTCTCGTAACAGAAGCACCTGAAACGCGTTCAGTTGGCCATTCTCACGCACCTCCTGGAGCCATGCATGGCGACTGTGCATGTGCGCAAGCACCCGGAGATACCTGAGCTCAGTGATCCCAATAGACGCGAGGATGTCCACAAGATGCTGCGCATCTGCGCATGGGATGTCGAAGGCCATGATGATCAGGTCGAATATTGACTGAGAGTTTGCTGTCACTGTGGTTGTAGTCGAAGTAACGAAGGTCGATGCGTATCTGTCAAACATATCACATCCTGATGCTGCGAAACTCGGGGTTACAGGCGACGACGCTGCCAGCGGTAAGGTCGAGTTATACCCCGACGACGTAGAACAGGTCTCCTAAGATGCGGACGGTTAGTGGCGAGTGTTGTGATAGGCTTCGCTGCGACGGGAACGTCACTCACAATGTCACTGGGGTCCGAGCTTGACTCGTCCTCTGCACTTTCGGTTGGTGTTGGGGATAGAACTTGATAGTAACCGTGATACCGGTTCTGATGAGCGGGTCGCACGGGGAGTCGGCGCTCTCCCAAATCCTTTGGCAGTTTCCCGTGATATCTATATGGCGCCTTGAGGAGGGGTCAGCGATACACTTCAGTCCGAGCACACGAGTGTGACGGAGAACGTACATCATCGTGATTCCTGGGGAGCTTTGAACCATGGCGTTTCAGGGCTCTCTTGAGGTAGAACGTGACTGGCCACGCATCCTCATACTGGTCGCTCAGAAAGGGCAGCCGTTCGACTACCTGTTCGTCACGAACACGCGCGAGGGTCAGTCGCTAGAGATCAGCAGTATGTGTTCGGTCATGACCTACGTCTTTCTTGATTGCCTGCATGATCTCGGGATCTTGGTCCTTGTACGGGAGTTGATAGTTAACTCCGTGTTCCCTCCATACCGTTCGAATCAGGGCCTAGCGAACGTCGTGCCCGGTGAGTGCATTGAAACCAGTGAGCATCTGAACTTAATGACTTAGGGTAAACGCACCAAGGTCTCCGTGAAAGTATCGACATCGTCTAGTAAGCCCATCTGGCTCTGTAAGGTTATGACCCCATCCCCCGTATCGTATAGGCGCTTGGGATTGCTATTGGGTGCAGGGCACCGTTCAAAGGCTGGCTCGATACAATCGATGTGAGCACGAGGGAAAATGTTCAGAAGATGAGCATTCGTACGAGGGTCGAGATGAGCTTCTGTCTCTGTGTCCATTTTGGAATGTACTTTGAGACCTGAGGCGAAAGGGTGGACTCGAAGTTAGATTGTAGTCCGCTTTATTATACTAGCGAAAGGGAGCTGCAGCAGCGTTATCAACTTACGGCATAACCGCCGCGACACGATGTCCAGGCTCTATTGACGTCGATCTTATCGGTCAGATTTTCGAGGACGGAGCTGTCATAAGCTTCCTACCGATCATTGTCCAACACGAGTCACTTGAACCGATATGCATCATAGAACACTCACATCCACCGCAGCACACTTGACATCCATATCCAACGAAGATGTACGTACCTCAGTGTCCTTCCAATACTTTCCTGAACAGCGTGTTCTTAGAACGCAGTCCTCCTACATCCAGCAACATTCCTGTGCTTCTTCATTGCTTCCAGACGTGGCGGAAGCACTTGCAGCACTCGAGTTCAATGGTTATCTGCGTACCTCAGTGTCCTTCCAAAAGTCCGTTACTTTCCTGAACAGCGTGATCTTGGAACGTAGTCCTCTTACATTCAGCAACATTCCTGTGCTTCTTCATTGCTTCGAGACGTGGCGGAAGCACTTGCAGCACTCGAGTTCAATGGTTATAGGCTGTACACTCTGGTCGGCCTGGGCGGGAACGGAGCGTATTCAACCATAGTCGATAGAGATTGCCGTGGGTCATCTGAGCTGTCTAGGTGATGTTTGCATGGACACCTCTGACAATTGGACTTGTAGCACTGGTTGCTTTTTTGAGTTGAGTTGTCCGGTTAACTTCAAGTTGCATACAGTGAATCAGCCCCTCGTTGTTCCGGACGCGCCATTGGTCACATGACCGTATAGTTGCCATTTGTGTTGACTTAAACGCTGACGGGTCCCGATTAGATCATTGGCAGATCGTGTGAATCTTGGATGGCATCCCAGTTGCAACGCTCCACAACGTCTGTGTTCCGCACAGCATGTGCGCACCCTTGGAGTCAGACCATATTACACGTACAGTATCAATATTGCCATATCACATTGGGGTAAGTGAGGTCATTCACCCTCGCTTCCAATCCACCATGCACGGGATGGTGTATATAAGATGGCAGCCTCGCTACGTTCGCCCTCTTCTCTACTCCTTTCATCGAGTCTATACCCAAGTATTGTCGACGTTTGGCTCCTCGCTGGAATGACGCCCACTGTTATTTTCCTCGCTGGGTGTGCAACCCTTGCGCACTTTGTTTCCGCTACTCCTCGCATCTGGTTAGCCGAGCTCACATCTAGCGAACCTGCCACTATTGGAGGCGTACCCATCCCACACCGTGAGCTTCGTCTCTGCTCTATCCGTGTACTCTTCTGAAAGCCAATTTCCTTGTAAGACAAAAGGCAGATTATTGAGGGGCCTGGAGGATACCAGTTCAACGTCCTTGAACACTTAGCGGGCATCTCCCCTTATTTCGATTCTCCTGGCGTACAACTCGACCCTAGCTCTCCAGAAGGGTGTCATGTCACTAGAGCGACATACCTAGTTCGCCACTCCAACATCTACGCCAACGATGTATGGAATCGATTTCACTCTTTCGCCATGTGTCGTCGCTGACACTTGCTTACTTGTACTTAGTTCGATTACGAAACATACGTAGGACCCTTCCTCTCAAAGCTTGCGAACCACTCGGGCAAATCGGTTTTTACACAAACTCCTGACCTAGCGTTCCTTGCCAACTACTCTTCTCCTATCACAAACGAGACAGCCCAACTGGAGGAAGTCACTCCATCGGGCCTCGATGCGGCTGCTGCTTTCGGAGGCGTGGTCAAACAGCTCTATCCTGACCTACTGAACAGCACCGAAGCGCAAACGGGGAGGTTCCGGGTGTGGGCCGCCTCAGGTTCGTTCTTTGATCCATGCCATCTGTGTGAATATCGTCTTTGAAACGCGGTTATAGCGGACAGAGATGTCGACACCGCAGACGCCTTTATTAAGGCACTCGGTAATGATGCGCACCTGGTGGTTGTGAACGAGGGCGAAAGCGACAGTGCCAATTCACTGACTCCCCATGTTAGCTACTCTTTCCTTCACTTGTAAATGCTTTGACTGATTCATTTGCTTTTGTAGCAATCATGCCCGGCATTCGATCCTGCCATGGGCTCAATACAGTCCGGCGCATGGATCGAGAAGTACACGGCCCCACTCATTGCGCGCTTGAATAAGGCTGCGCCTGATTTCAACTTCACTGAGACGGACGTATATGGCATGCAGCAGCTGTGCGGATACGACAACGTCATCCGAAACCGCACCGACTTCTGCAGCGTCTTCACCGCAGACGAGTGGCTCGACTTTGAGTATGCAAACGACCTCATGTACTTTTACAGCATCGGGTACGTCTCCTTCCACGCCCGAATTCAATGACCGTCTTGCCTATCCACGTAATCATCGTACAGCTATGGGAATCCCATCGCCCCCCAACTTGGTATGCCCTGGGTCCGCAGCGCACTGGACATCCTCTCCGCCAACGATAGCATGACCTTCAACCAAACGCTCTACGTCTCCTTCTCGCACCGCGAAGAGCCCCCGCTCGTCCTGACCGCGCTCGGCCTCTTCAACAACTCCGCATACTACCCCTCGCTGGACGTGAACAGCACGATGCCGACCGACCGCATCAACCGCGCGCGCGCATGGCGGACGTCCGAGATCCTGCCCTTCCTCGGGCACGTGGGGATCGAGCGCCTCGAGTGCGCGAATGCCGTGGTGAACGCGACAGACTCGGATGAGGGCGCGGAGAGCCTGTCGAATAGCGGGGCGTTCGTGAGGGTGCTGGTGAATGGGGCGCCGATCCCGCTTCCGGAGTGCCAGGATGGCCCGGGGGAGTCGTGTGCGCTTGCGGGGTTCGCGGAGTTTGTGCAGAGGAGGGCTGGGGTGTATGGGGACTTTGTGGGCGCGTGCGGCATCAATGAGACGGTGACGAACCGGACGGATTTGTTAACGATTTACGAGAATTGACGCGGGCTGAATAAAGTGAGCACTATCTCGGACGTGCCGAGCGGATGGGTTCACTGATACTTATGGTAAAGCTTATTGACATTTTCTAGCGTACAGTCGCATATATACATGTTCAACGTCAACTCAAAACACATCACATTGACTCGGATTTTATTATTGTAGCCCGGACTACACGGACTTGTCCTGTATGTGACTTTGCCTGCACTACTAAAAGTACTCATCAGTAGCAATATTGTAGCACATATGTACTGTATCTTGTTATCGCACTGAAACCAAGTTGAACTGCAATCGAGTATGTACTGTGTCTTGTTATCGCGCTGGAACCAAGTTGAACTGCAATCGACGCTGACTCTGGCTGTCTGTCTGGCAGTAGCTTGCCCCGTTTATCCCGGATTTCACACGCCTGCCCACCTCCAAAAGAGGCAAATTCCGTGTCCGCACTCAGTAACACTTTCTTTGATCACATCTCAACATCAACATATATCTTTCCTGAGCGCAGTAACGCCTCTCGATTGTACTTGGGATGTGTATGTTCGATACATGAAAAGTTGAATTGAACTCGCTAAGTTGCCCGAGTGGGAGTCTGTGACGAATGTTGAACTCGCTAAGTTGCCCGGGTGAGAGTCTGTGACGAAATGCATTGAGGGGGTTTGCGATGAGGTCATAGAGTCGTAGCTGTCCCAGCACAAGCTCGAGACGGTGGGCACTTCTGTGGTCGTATATATAAAGCCATCTGTCTTCGTTCGTGCCTCGAACCTTTTCGCACCCCTCCACCTCGCTCCATCCCGTACTCCCATAAACCGTCAACATGGCCATGATCCTCCAGGTCCGTTACCGCGTGCCCGTGATCTCTTCATGCTCACAAGCGGATTCCATCTGCAGCTCACCACTTTCCTGACACAGTACCTCTATGGTGCGAACAACAATGTCCCAGAGCAAGCAGATGCACTCCGCATCGGCATCCTCTCCACCGCTAACATCAACTCTGCCGCGATCATCAACCCGGCCAAGAGTCATGGGGGCGTCATCATCTCTGCCATCGCGTCGCGGAACCTCGAACAGGCCCAGAAGTATGCCAAGGAGTACAAGATACCCAAGGCTTATGGGTCGTACGACGAGCTGCTGAACGAGCCCGGCATCGACATACCCAAGGCCTATGGGTCGTACGACGCGTTGCTGAACGAGCCCGGCATCGACGCCGTGTATATCGGGGTGCCCAACGGCATGCATGGAAGTATGTGCTGTTCTTGGCTAATGGTGACTGTATGAGCATCCCTCACCGTTCTGTACTGTACAGCATGGGCGAAGAGAGCTCTGAACGCGGGCAAACACGTCCTTCTTGAAAAGCCATTCACATCCAATGCAGATGAAGCCCGCTCACTCGTGCAGCTCGCCGTCGAGAAGCAGCTCATCCTCGTCGAAGCCTTCCACTGGCAGTTCCATGTATGCTCAGCCTCTGACCTTCCGTACTTGACTTCTCACTGGTGACCACGCATACCAGCCGGCAGCGCATTCTCTGAAAGCATTGCTCGACACGGGCAAGTACGGCCCCATCCTCCGCACATACGCACGGATGACCACGCCCAAGGGCACGATCCCACGCAGCGACATCCGGTGGCAGTACGCGCTCGCAGGCGGCTCGCTGATGGACATGACCTACGTCATCTCGTCAACGCGGTATTTCCTCGGAGTGAACACGCCGCGAGAGGTCGTGGACGCGAGGGCGCGTCCCTCGCCCGACGACCCGCGTGTGGACGACGCGATGGAAGCGACTCTGCGTTTCGACCAGGGCGGGCGGATGATCGAGAGCAAGGTCTACAGCGACATGTGGCGCGCAAATATAATGGGACTCATCCCGAGAGTTTGGGAGACACCGAGCATTGAGATCGAGACGGAACACGCGGTGATATATTTCTACAAGTACGTCTCGGGATCTGGTCCCCCACATACGTGCTCGTGTGGTAGGCTGACGCGAGCACATTTACAGTTTCATGATGCCGCACCTATACCACTACATCACTATCTACGACAAGCGCACCAAGCAGACGACGACAGAGAAGCACTATTCGGGCGGTCCGCAGTGGGGAGGGAGGGGCGAGACGTGGTGGAGCACTTACAGGTTCATCCGCACTCTTGTTGCATGGCCTGTTCCATACGAGACTGACTTCGATCGTACATAGGTATCAGTTGGAGGCGTTTGTCGACATGGTGCGCGGACGCCACCCCGCTCACTGGATCACGCTCGACAACAGTATCGCGCAGATGGAGACGATCGACATGGTCTACGAGAGGTCAGGGCTAGGGAAGAGGTATCCCACGCCTGAGGATGTCAACTCTTCGTGAGTCTCGCGGTCGGCCGTCTCACCTGTCTGGCATAGTATGTACACCTACCCTCTGTGTTGTTGTATCTACTACATATCACTTGCTTTGCAACTGTGTGCCATCCTCATACTCACTTCCTAAAAGCAAGCGTAAGGCACGAAGGGAAGCTCCGGTGACCCATGCCAGAACGGCCAATGCCGGCAAAGTCAAGTATTAAGACCCGGTGACCTCGCCGATGATCTATCTATCTCCACTACAGCCTCTCCTAACCATGATAAAAGGTCGTCACACCGAACGCTAATTATCCGACTGACATCCTGCCTCACCTAGGAAAAAACAACCACGCACGGTCTGCTGATATTGCAGGCGACTTTTGAGAGAGCATTGGAACCAGCCGCATGTATAGCGAACGAATCCAAGCTATTACACCAGCAGTTCCACAGTACTCAACCGTCGATTCCGCACACAGAACGAGATGAAGATAGCAGTCACAGGCTGCAACGGCTCCGTCGGCGCACGCGTCGTCCTCGCCGCGATCGCGCAGGGCCACACCGTCGTCGGGATCGACTCTGCGCCCGTCCCGGATGTCCTCGCACACCTCCTGCCTGACCCAGAACGCACACCCGCGGACGAGGGCGCTAGGTTCACGTTCCACTTGGCTGATCTGAGAGAGTATGAGGCGGCGTTGAGGTTGCTGGAGGGCTGCGAGGGCGTCGTGCACCTGGCTGCCATGCGCACGCCCGGGGACTACGTCGTCGCGGCGCATAATATGTGAGTGCGAGGCTTGAGGGTTTGGGTGCTTACGGTCCGGGAAGTGATATTCAGGGTGCGCACGGTGCTGACTATTGTGTTTCTTTTTCGCAGAAATGTTGTCATTTCGTGGAACATTCTGCGAGCCTCTGCAGAGGTACGCCGGGTGGCTCCGCACGTGCGAGGACGCTAACGGGCAGGGCTGAACGACACCTTCTGTTGGGCAGCTGGGAATCAAGCGGATCGCGCAGGCGTCCTCGGTGAACGTCATCCCGCTCGTCTGGACGAAGCGCAAGGACTTTGAGTACTTCCCGCTCGACGAGGACCACCCGTGTCGCCCCGACGAGCCGTACGGCCTCTCCAAAGTGTACGTCGATCCCCGCGCTGAAACACACACACGCGCGCGCACAGCCCTCTCTCCTCGCTGAGCGCTGAAGCTGAAGCCCCACACGCAGGATCATGGAGCTACAGGGGGACACGATCGTCCGACGGTACCCATCGATGCGCGTCGCGAGCCTGCGCCTGAGCTGGTCGCTCCCAAACCGACAGGACGCGATGCGGGACGACCCCGAGCGGCGGTCGACGGACCTCTGGGGGTACGTCCAGGAGGACTCGGCCGCGGAGGCCTTCCTCCTCGCGCTGACGGACGAGAGCGGGCGGTGGAGCGGGCACGAGGCGTTCTTCATCACGGCGCCGGACGTGGCGAACGAGTTGCCGTCGATGGAGCTGAGGGAGCGGCACTGGAGGGAGGTGCCGATCAGGGAAGGGAAGGATTTGAGCGGCCAGAAGGGGTTCTTTGATTGTTCGAAGGCGGAGAGGTTGTTGGGGTGGGTGCATAGGAACCCTGGAGAGTAGATGTTTGGGGAGGTGGGGAGGGTTGGAGGGCCGTGAGGAATGCTCAGGAGGGGTGTAGGAACGTCTGGAGCTAGAAGGCCGGTTAGACGGTTGCATGTCATGAATGTTTAGATAACGTACATATTCCTCGTAGTGGTGCAAAACCTCTCGGAGCTGCTTGCGCGATATCTCTGCCCTGTACAGGATCTCGTCGTCCGAACACTTGCCATCGAAATACTGGTGAATGCTGGGAGGACAATTTTTTTTCGCATCAGCCGGACCTCGTGTGAGACGCTGGATGCCCCGACTCACCGTTCGAACTGCTTGACAACGCGGGGATCCTTCCCCTCAGACATCCCAGCAAGCCACCGCCGCTCGAGCGGCGTCGCACGCGCAGGGTCGCTGATCATCGACGCGATGTGGTCGTCTCCCCCGTTCTGGTAGTACTCCTCCCACTTGGCCTCGTCCGCGCTGCTCGACAGGAACTCCTCGTCAACCTCGTCGTGCTTCTCACGCCTGCGCCGGTCGTCCTGGTCTCCGCCGCCGCCGTCGTCAAGCTTCGCCTCGTCCGGGGACTGTCGTCGCGCCTGCTTGCGCGCGGTCTTGGGGGACAGCGACACCCAGTACTCGACCGGGCTCGACTCGGAGACGGGCTCGAGCCCCAGCCCGGCTTTCTCGTCTGCATCGTCCAGGTCCATGTCCCCCCGGTGTCTGCGTCCGCGCTCCCGTTCGGAGCCGTCGGGCGTGCGTTCGCGTTCGCGGCTGCGCCCGATGCTCTTGGCTCGGGAGCGCGACCGCTTGCGGATGATGTGCTCTTCCCAGCGCGTGCGGACGCGGTCCTTGAGGTCCGTGGTGGCGATGATGCGGATGCGGAGGTGGAGGCGGATGAGGAGGTCGCGCTTGAGCATCAAGAGGGGAGGTGGAGGCGGATGAGGAGGTCGCGCTTGAGCATCCAGAGGACGACGTCGAGGTAGGGCTGGATGCGCTCCTTGGACTGCACGACCGTCGCGTAGAAGTGGTTCGCGGGCTGCTTGTGCGTCGCCGTCGAGATCATGGCGAGCAGCTTTGGGAGGGGCGGGACGCCCGACTGTGCGAACTTGTGGGCGAACTCCTCGGAGAGCGTCGCGAGCCTGGTGTGATTTGGTCAGCAGCTGGAGGCGAGCGGGAGGGGGAGGGGGCAGGGGGACGTACGGAGAGGGGAAGTTTTGGGGCACGGAGAAGACTGTCTTGAGACTGGAGTGGACGACGTCTACGATTTTTGCTCTGCGATGGAGGACGAGCCAGCGGACGGCGGGGTACACCTGGGACTCAAGGTGCCAGTCAAGCAAGCTCGCCATCTCGGCCAAGCTGAGCATGACTGACGCAATGTCGAGGAATCTGAGGAGCTGCTCAGCTAAATCCCGCTCTTCGGGATTCAGCTGAGCTGCACGCAGTTGCATGTACAGCTCATATCCTTGCTCCTCGTCGTCGTCGTCGTCGTCGAGGCGTAGAAGCGCCTTCCATGGGGTCAACGCGGGTAGTCTCCATGCAAAGCTTATCCCAGGTCCCCACGCGTTTGGTTCGCCGTCTTGTTCGTCGCACTCTTCCTCAATCTCAACATCGTCGTCCACGTGGAGCAGAGAGTCGAGGTATGGAGGGAGCTGTAACTCAAGGGGGAGGTCATGCAAACTGATGTGCGCGATAGTATTGTCCTTGATAGATTCGTACAACGTCTTCATTGCGGGTGCGATAGTCGACACCTTCAGGGCTTCATACATGAAATCGGCAAAGGATTCGCCTGTAGCCAACCGACGTGAGCAGAATATCACACATCAAGGACAAAACACGCACCTTTATTCGCGTATTCGTCCTTCAACAAGCTTAATCGCTCGCACTCTGTTTCGACGTACTGGTGCAAGACCTGCTCCTGGTACAGCACCGCAGTCACATTGAACGCGACCTGTTGGTACACCGTGTCAAAGTACTTCGCGATGTTGCCCGACGCAGACGACGAAGGGTCCGGTAAGTCTAGCACAACGACAAAGTGGAACGTCTTGATCCCCGGGTCTCCTGTCTGCACATGCAACACCGGCTGGCCGTCTCGTCCGGTGCGCTCCCCCGTCTCCACCCTCTCCGGAGTCAGATTTCTCTCGTCCTCTTGTGGGGACCGCCCTTTCGTCGACCCGCGTCCCCTGGCGGCCACCTTCGCCCTCTCCTGCTTGAACCTCCATCCCCCGTCCGAATCAGCACAAACCGGATGCCCGATGAATACAAGATCGTCCACTACCAGCTCAAACTTCTGGTGGCACATCGAGCTCTGGGGACACAGGATCTGCGCGAGGAACTCCGTCGAGTAGCCCAAGAGCGTGTCATACTCGTCCCCGCTCTCCACGCACTCCGGACACGCCCCGCTCCCGCACCGCCCACATCCCACTCCGTCATCGTTGGAATTGATACTGAGGTTCAAGTTCCCGTCTTTGGAGGGGGATGCGCGCCGAGAGGCGGACTGGGAAGGCGGGTGATGGCTAAACGAGACGGACCTGGCACGACGCGTCGTGGGCCGCTCCCAGTAGTACTCCGAGAGGTCCTCTATGGTGAGCGCAGACTCGGCCGTCTGGGGATCCTCGGAGGGGTTGTCGGAGCCGTTCGCGGCGCGCCATGGATTGTCTGCAAGCGAGCCAGGAAAGTCGTTTGTTGGGAGGGGGCGCGCGAGGCGGGGAACGATCTGGGGAGATGGGGGCCAATGGTAGACTAGATTTGAGCCTTTCGCGGAGGACGTGACCAGGAGGATGCAGAGAAGAGTTTCGCTCATGTCGATTTGAAATGGGGGGTTTTCATTGGTTTTGATACAGCAACGATGAGAGATGAAAGAGCGCAAGATAGGCAGTACCACGCGCGATGACTGCGAGAATGTAGAACGTACTCGGAGGAGTCAGTGTATACAGACGGTGCCTACTAGACACTGTGCACTAATTACTGGCAGCCCTAGTAATATTGGTGCACCTGTCGTGGACGGGAATCAACGTCTAGGAGGCGCGCGCTTACATTATGAGTGTATTTGGCCGGCCCCACTCGGGCTTCATTGATATTGTAGTCGCCGGAACAGTGATCACAGACAAGGCTATATTATACTCCTTCCTCCATCGTCGATGCTCAGGCTTCCCCACTGCACATTATCTCGCTTCTGCTAATTGCAGTTACTACCATGGACGAAGTCATATCCAAAAGAATACACATATCTGGTCTCACCCCTGCGATTTCCGCGAAAGACCTCACTGATCGCCTTGCGTCCTTCGGCACTGTTAAGAGTTTAGACGGATATGGACAACTGGATGCTGTTGGGCTGCCTCGAAAATATGCGTATGTCACGCTGGAGACGACCAAGGGAAAGCTCGCTCGATGTGCGTTCGTCCTCTTTACCACAAATCGGCACAAGTTCACAATTCACACAGGTATGAACCTCCTCAGCGGTGTAACATGGAAGGGAGCAAATCTGAGGCTAGGAGAAGCAAAGCTTGATTACCGTGAGAGGTACGCACTTAAGAACTATTCAGCAATGGGCTGGTGCCAACCAGTTCGGCAGAATTGCGAAGGAACATGCAGATCTCAAACGTGCCGCTGAGGAGGCCCAGGACGAACCTCCCAAGAAGCGTCGTCGTCTTCCGCGCGGCACTCAAGGTGTGCACGCGCGAGACATGTCGCTTGTCACCCCAGAGAACGTGTCCACCCGTGGGGGCTGGCGCGTCACTCCTACTGGACGTCTCATTCGACCAATGCGTATGCGCCCGACGCATCCACTCCCGGAACCATCTGACATGGCGAAGAAGGGAAAGGAGAAAGGAAAAGTGGGGAAAAGCAAGAAGCGGGTACGCGAACCTCCATCACGCGCGAGACGGAAAACAATCGACCCTACTAGGTGGGGTTCGCAGCATCTCAAGGGCATCTTTCTGGAAAACGCAGCTGCGTTTGTCCCTCCGCCACCTCTACCCCCCTTTAATCCGGTCCACCTTGATGACGCCGACGACGGTCGCTCGCAGAGCGAACAGATCGAGAGCGAGGAAGGGTCTGCTGATGAGACGGACAACTCTAGTAGCGATCCTCCGAGCTCCCCACCTCCAGCGAGTGTCACGCCTCCCGCGAACGCAGTAGTACCTGCAGTGTCCCGGAAGTCGTCTATAACCACTTCTTCTATCGCTCAAGAGCTGATAGAAGAGAAGAATCAGTCGATCGGTCTCTTGCAGTCCCTGTTTGGAGACAAGGAAGATTGGGGAGGTTCCGAGAGTGTGGGCTCCGACATAGATAATGATGTTGAACGCGTCGAGGTCGAGCCTGTCGACGATGCAGCTCCAGAGGTTGACACCGCGCAGGATGCCGATACCGCCATGAAAGTGGACGAGCTAGACGAGCCTTCTCCCACACCAGGCAACAATCCTCCGGCCCCAGCACAATCGAAACTGAAGGACCTGTTTGCACCGCGGGCAGAGGATGGTACGTTACATTAGATGATCCCAACACTATGTGTTTTAGCTCAACCAGGTCTTCTACAGCTGGCTTCTCCCTCCTTGGCCACCTGGACCTGGATCTCGAGCTTGAAGATGATATTCCGTTCGACATTCCCGCACCAGCAGCTGCCTCAACAACGTCGCGGTCTCTGGATCCCGTTGAGCCTCCCAGACTACAAACGTCCCATATGGCTGCTTTGGATCCAATGCGACCCTTCTTCTTTCCGGCTGACTATGGAGGGGCGAAGGGCCGCACTTTGGACCCAACCCAATGGAGAACGTGGTTCTACCGGACCGACACCCCCGAAGCTATCCGTGCGCGTTGGGAGGAGACGAAGGGCGAGCTTACAGCTGGGTGGAAGCGTCGGCATCGCGAAGCCATCAAGAGTCGGAGGAGGAGAGGTGGAGCGGGTGAAGCAGACTGAACATAAGCTTTCATGCGCTGGACATCTCGCCTTTCGATATTACTATTATGCTTCTACAATTTTCACCACTTGTCCACCGTAGCCTGTGCAACCCTGCGACTAAGTCGCTCCTATATGTTCCAGAACCTGTACACCGCGCTGGGTGTGAAAAATACGCAGTCTACTGTCTAGCACCAAGCACGCTGTTACGGCATCGTGGACTCGGAGGCAAACCCGAATCCGACAATACTACGAGGCGCTGGTAGGCTGTCTACCACTTCCGGACCTCTTCGCTGTGCGTCCACCGCCCAAGCGACAGTATCATTCCCCCTTCGCCTGGCTGCTTGTCTTCTGAGTTGCCAGTGCCTCTGGACTATAGATCGTGATGAGCATTTTTCCCCGGAGACGTTGGGGTCCTGTCCGGTCACTCCTTTGTCTAGCGCCCCTCTTCATTGCTGCACCATTCTACGCGTACCGGGCACACTATGGTACATTGATTCTTTGGCTGTCTCCCATACACCCAAATTCATGACCACAACCTCTAGCTCTTCCTGAACCGGTCGTCGAGCTGTAAGTGCACGGTGTTTGAAGACAGGGGACTGGAACGGATTGATGATGTCGCCCACCCTGCAGGTATGACCCCGCGACTGCGCTTCCCCAGATCTCGGAGGCACAGATACTCGCGCATGCAAAGTACCTTTCGGAGGATGTTGGATACCGCACGGTCGGGACGCGCGAGCATGCGCTTGGAGACGCGTGGATGCTGAAGCAGGCGGAGGCGCTCCGAACGGAGTGCGAAGCAGTCGTCCGTGCACACCCAGAGAGAAAGCTGCAGTGCGAGGTCTGGCACCAGCAGGGAAGCGGCAGTCACAGGTGCGTGATTTTTGCGTTCGCCCCCCCATGCCGCTGAGCCACGCGCGTTGTGTGGGTAGGTTCGATATGATGGGGAAGCGGTTGTACAAGACGTATGTCAACCTGACGAACATCATTGTTCGCGTTTCGGATGGCACGGAACAGGGGAAGGAGCACGCAGTGCTTGTCAACTCGCACGTCGATAGTACGCTGCCATCCCCAGGCGCCGCGGACGATGCCCTGTCCGTCGGTGTTATGTTAGAGTGCATTCGGGTATTGGTGAACACGCACGGGTGGGAGCCTAAGCATGCTATTGTATTCTGTGAGCACTACTTCACCGCACAGTACGATCACACCATGACCACACTGCTTCAGTGTTCAATAATGCGGAAGAGTCTCTCCAAGATGGCTCTCATCTATTCTCTACTCAGCACCCTACAGCAAATACGTATGTTGTTCTCCTTGCGCGAACCCGGTACCTTCTTTGAAGTCATATTATGTCGCAGTGTTCGTGCGGCCATCAATCTCGAAGGTGCGCTCGCGGAATTGTAAATGTCTCTGCTAGGCTACTTATCTGTACTCGTATCCCAGCTGCCGGCACCACTGGTCCAGAGCTTCTTTTCCAGGCTACCTCCGAGCAAATGATCAAGGCTTACGCCAAAGTCCCAAGGTTGGTCGCTTACTGCATCATGCTTAAAATCTGTTGACGTAGTTTGGTAGACCGTATGGTTCTGTTATTGCTAATGAGATATTCAGTTCTGGTATAATCCTATCAGAGTATGTTGGAACGGGTAAGGTATCTCTGAGGCTGGCTGACAGCTGTCGTTTAGTACGGACTTTAGACAATTCCAACTATACCTCAACGTTACTGGTCTAGATGTAAGCAGATCGCCTACAACATCTTACGTTGTTCAAATCAGGCATTAACGCACTCACAGATGGCTGTTGTTGGTAACAGTTACCTCTACCACATGCGCAAGGTATCTTGCAACACAAGCCCTTTTGTACACTGATATTCAGCATCTGCGCAGGACCTTGTTGAGAACATCGAACCCGGTGTCGCCCAAGTGCGTATCTCGATCGTCCCAGCCATAGACCTGATCCGAGTGATCGAGTGTAGCATATGGCGGAGAACACGCTGGCACTACTTCTGTATCTCACTTCACCAGAGTCGCCGATCCTGGAGTTGGCTTCTACAGGCTATACAGCGCCCCGCATCGTCTTCTTTGACTACTTCGGCTTTTTCCTGATCTACTCCTTCAGCACTGCGAAGCTAATGTACACGGCTTTCTTCGTGCTCGCGCTCATCGTTGCTCGTTTAACCTATGTGGACCCTGCACCTGCATTGAAAAAGGGCACTAGTTTCTTGGGCGAACACGTCCGGGGCATCATTGCTGTCTCCGCGGCGTTCATCGGGGCGGCCTCCGCTGCAAATTTAGTTGCTTTCGTGATGGATAAGGTACTCGTCAAGTCCTTGAGCTGGTTCGCATCGGTGTTTGCTCCCATCTTCTTGTATGGCCCTGCAGCACTAGCAGGTACGTGCTGATGCTGATGTAATAGATGTTGAAGCTTGAAGTATCGAACTCGTCATCAGGTGCTTTGGCTTCCCAGCTCCTGGTTGGACGCGTCCGGGAACACACAGCTTTCGCATCCACAATGCTTCTGCAGGCGTTCTTGGCTGCATTCATTCAACTGCTTGGGATTGGCTCTGGTGGCGTGCTCTTTCTGTCATCGGCACCGTTACTACCAGCTCTGTTGCTGAACTCTCTGCTGACCGCGCCGGGCGACGATATCTCACTGTGGAGCTACGCGCTCGGCCAGCTCACTCCCCTGGTTACCGGCACTACGTTAACATGCGCTGTTTTGGATGTCTTTGTTCCCTTGGTGAGTAGCGTCTGGGCATCGGCTGTACGGTGGAATGAGACTCTTTCATCCAACAGACAGGCCGCATGGGGGAAGAGGCTCCAGCTGAACACATCATTGCGACTATTGTCGCTATCACCGGCGCGTACGTCCTGCCACTGGCCGTGCCATTCGTCCACCGGTTCAGTTATCGCGTCCTGTTCCGTGCGGTCATCCTGATCTCATTGGGAACGGGCCTAAGCATGGCTGTGTTCTTCATGAGGTCCCCGTTTGACTCGATGCACCAGAAGCGACTCTACATCATTCATATGGAGAATGTAACGGTTTTACCCAGATACCTATAATAGCGCTACCGTTAACATACCCTCCGCACAGATCACGAGCGAGGAGCAGCATTTGCACGTCGCAGCATCCGACAGCGCGCCAGGCTTCCATAGTCTTGCTGCGGACATCGCCAGAGAGTTCAGCGTGCCCGGAGTCACCCCCACGTCGGTCGTCATGGACGATTGGAACAGCGACTGGGACACCATGTATCCATTTTCCACGGCAAGTTCCATCTCCCCTATCCCCTCCGCACCCATCTGACACATCATCTGTAGTTCTTGACGCCGTACAAGTTCGATCTACCACTCCGCCCAGAGCACATGGATGTTCCCGAGCACGACTTCACTGTAACAGCCGTGAACGACAAGGTTGATACTGTGTCAGGCACCCGGAGCTTTACGCTCAAGGTGAATCATCCAGGGATTATCTGGACAGGTGGGCTTGAGATCAGCAAGCAAGGGAGGTCCTCGCTAACTGGGGCCGCATACTAGCTGTCGCGTTCGACGCACACGTGCTCAAGTGGACGCTTGACAACAACCCTCCAGACGCGTTCGCGCGGCATCACATCAAGGAGGGCTCGTTCTACGGCCATGACTCCTGGTCGATCGACCTGGTTATAAAATTGCAGCCGGGAGCGGAAGACGGCAATGTCAAGGTCAACTTCATGGGCATCCACGAGAAGGCGATGTGGCCCGGCAAGAAAGCCGAGAAGGAGCTGGGTGGACGGGCGATGAAACTCTTCGAGGAGTTCGACGGATGGCTAGAGCGCGAGACAGGCGGGACCGTAGACGCCTTGCTCCTAGGCTGTGTCGGCGGCGTGTCCGATGTTTGATTCTTCGGAAGTAGCGGGCTGCAGTTTCTGCTTCATTCTCAGATCTCTTACGAAGTTACGACAGGCACAGGTGTGATAGTCCTGGCTGCTGCTGGTTCGGTGAATTGACAGTGGCTTTCTTGTATGGTTTAGAAATAACCATGTCTCTGCCGTTTGGATGCTCTGGTCTCTGTGAATGTCACCTTCCCCATTGTCGCTGACGGCACCCGTCATCACCGTCCTTGGAAGACATCAAATAAACTCTGAATGCTGCGGCCGATCCTCTTTATCTCGAAGTTATCATACTGAAAGCAATCAAGCTCGCGCTGGTGGAGGCTAACTGAGCAGTGTCCACTCAACACTACTAACATGCAACCAACGAACGAAGGCCGCCGGCGTTAACAAGATGTTCGGTGTAGCGATTCCAAATTTGTACTCCCCGCACGCGTGACGCTCGGCGTAACCTCCCCGAGTGTACCGGAGTCGGTGGTGGATCCTCCGAGTACCGACTGCCACAGCCCGTACTGCTCCGACTCACGGGACGCACAACGTCGCGCTCACCGTAACACAGCACCGATTGCTTCCAAGGCACGAAGTCGGCCGACGATGTACTGCTCTGACTCACGGGATGCACAACGTCGCGCTCACCATAACACTGCACCGGTTGCTTCTAAGGCACGAAGTCGGCCGACGAGTATCTGCGGGGGAAGAACCAGCGGCCGACCCCACAGATTCGTGTCCACATTCGATGTAGACGTCGAAAGGAACTCCCGTTCGCTGTGGGATCGTCGTGTACAATGGTCGAAGGAGCATAGCTTGTGGCCAGCAAGGCTTGTTTTGGAGCAAGCTACAACGCCCAATCGTTGGAGTTGGGTGTTCAATGCGTGATAGTATATAATAAGTCAGGCGACTGTGAACACATGCAGCGAGCTCCTGACTACACGAGCACCATGCACCCTTCAAGCTACTCCACGCAATACCAGCCGCAGGTGACTACCCACTTGCTGATAGAGACGTGATAATTGCGCTTACCACTACACCAGGCTAAGAGTGTGATGGAGGCTAGTGTTTCGAATGAGTGACTGCACATCTCGCACTGGCGACTTACCCATGTGCTACCACACAGATCGCTCAGGAACCGTACAGAGACGGCATTCGCTCACGCACTAGCTTGTCACCTCACATTGATCTAAACTGCCTACGGGTTCGGGAGGCGGCAGCGGGAGATCTCAGAGGGCTGTCTAACCCAGACCAAATGGCGTTTCCCCCCGATGTAGGACATGGGAAAAAGTTGTCCGTGCGATTGCTGGTACGTTCAGGACAAGAATCCCACACTTTCTGCATACATTGGAAGTGCCGGGGAGCTGATCATCGATATTTGAACTCTATCAGTTCTATGGCCAAGACGCGGCGTATCAGCGTCAAGTCAATGTCATGCGCGCGGGGAGGAGACTCACACGCGGCCAGCTTGCTATACTCGTCGCGAGAGAAGTACAGAAATTCATGGTGAGCCAATCTGGTAGTAAGACCTTGCACGAAGTCATACTCACGACAGTATTGTGCAGAGGATGAAGGGAGCCTCGCTTCAGTATACGTATGGGAACTTCAATTTGGACGAGCTGGTACTCCTCGAAGTCCGTCATGTCTCTCGGGGAAGCATTCAACCCATTGTTGGTGTGCTAACCCATCGCAATATGGCATGAATGTGAAAGGAGAGGAAGACCACCATTGACGCCCCCCCCCCCCCCCCCCCGGGGAAACGTTGCTTCCTTCGCATTAATGCCTGCATCGCGGCCCATGCTATTGACACGTCTGACGCATCATCTTGAAGGAGCTGACCGGTCCCCCCTCCCAAAAGGATCCCGAGGCGAGGGAGATCTTGGAGTCTCACATTTCGGCAGTCTTGGTAACCGGTGCCGCACTGCGAAGGACGTTCAGTACATTGAATTGACGGCCACATAGAATGACAACTGGATCACATGTATTCTGCAGGATGGGATGCTTCCTGTAGGTCTCGGCATATGACAGAACGGTGTCTCTTATGAAGCCCACTGCAACGCATCGTGCTCTCTCTAGTACTACATCCAGATCGATCGAAGTGTCAGAAGCAATATCGGCGCCGGCTATATTTGTGAATCTACCACAAACGTCGCGCGTTCTATGTCCGCAATATGAGTTTGCACATGGTGACATGCGATAGCAGGTCATCCGTCCCTGGGTCTGAGCATTGGGCCAGATGGGCAATTGTGGGAGCTCGGTCTCAAACAAACACCGACCTTACCTTTCTGCATAACCCATCAAGCGCAAGTCCGCGTCCTGCATGCAGCTCCATCTTAGCACGCCTAGCTCCAGAGGTATCATTGTATGTTATGCCCGGAGGGCAGTACTAGACTAGTAACCACAAGCCTGAGACGGTGTCGGAGTCATGATTGAGTTGAGAGATTGTGTATAGTAAGAGATCGAAAAGGTTTATAGACTGTATGGAAGAGTTGACTGAACTTACTCTGACTAGTACTACTATCTCAAAGTGTAACGTGCATTGTGTAACAACTGCCACTACTGCTGGGGCATGCATGCATATGCATGACTCAGAGGCCATGCACGATGCAGCAAGGACAAGCGCCCTCCGGCCCGTGGCCAGTGACGCTGACGGGCGACGTCCATGCAAGACTCTAGCAGCTTGAACTTTTCAAGTTGAAGGCTGCAGTGCTGCTGAATATCGAATCTGCCACAACCCTCGTGAAGTCTCGCTTGCCGTCACAGCTTTGAGACAATAACGCCCTACATACCGGCCACAGTATGAACATCAATTGTTGACCATGGGTCACGATCATGAGGCTTCGACGGGTGCGTCGTCGCTCTCATGTTCGGGGTAAACGGCGAGACACATCCAATAATGCTGACTCGGACATGATGATGCAACTCGTTACTCGCCTTCTCGTGAGACCACGCAAATAATATCCAGCAGTGCAACATCGCCGCCTAATGCCCGTCCATGCATCTCTCAGGCTCGGCGTCCCCGGATCTCCAGCCAGCAAAGTGTTTTCCATATACGCATGTGATAGCTAAACCTTTCACCAGATACCGGCAATCCATCGTCCATTCCTCCACGTCGGCCCTCAGCCGTGCCGTATAGACTGTCGTCTCCTTCGCGGCGTCTTCACACAATGAGGGTCGACATCGCTCGAAATCACTCCCAGTGTCCTAAGTGGACAGCCGCGGCTTCTACGTTACACCGATTGCCAAACTCCCCTCTCCGGGTACGGATGGAGGTATAAAAGCTGCTTCAGGCTGTATGGTTCAAATCGACTCACCGAGTTGTCCCCAGCCCCCTACGGCAGTATGGCTCCCTCTGCGTGGCTCTCCTCCATCGCGGTGCTTGCTGCTGCACTTGTGGTGCACGCCATCCCAGCACCCTCGATCCCTGGGTCACCCATGCGTAGGCAAAGCCAGGGCGAGGTCTCTCCGCTCTCTCCAAAGCAGATCGCCTCGTTCAAGCCGTACACGCACTACGCAAGCACGGTATACTGCCAGCCCTCCACGACATTAGCGTGGAATTGCGGCCCCAACTGCGATGCAAACCCGTCGTTCAAGCCTGTCGCATCTGGTGGAGACGGCGCCATCACACAGTTTTGTCAGTAACTGATAGCGCACCAGTCCCAGTCATATCCCACACATTGACCTCCCGCCATGACATGTATAGGGTTCGTCGGATTCGACCCGGTACTCCATGAAGTCATTGTGTCACACCAGGGCACGGACACCTCGAAGCTGTGAGAATCCCTCAGCGACCAGCTCACGCGGTTAAGGGTCTGATATTAAAGTACCATGCGTTGCAGCCCTGCCGACCTGACCGACCTTGACCTTCCATTGACGCCATTGGATCCGCACCTCTTCCCGGGTTTAGGTTTGCCGATTTTAGTTCACAATGGCTTTGCCGGGACTCATTCGAGGTTCGTTGTCCCATATGCTTGTATATCAGTCTTCAGATACATGCATTGTCTGACAGCTCCTCTTCGACTTTCTACAGGTCCGCCTCCGCTGTTCTGAATGCTGTGGAAACCGCTTTATCAAGCCATGGGACTAGCAAGGTCACCGTGGTGGGGCACTCGCTTGGTGAGAGGATGATGACACGTGTCTGGTCTAGTAGCACGCTCACCTCGACACCTACATCAGGTGCTGCCATCGCCTTGCTTGATGCAGTGTTCTTGCCGCTTCACCTCCCATCGAACTCTACTGTTCGTGCAGTAGTGTATGGTTTGCCACGCGTAGGTATTCTCCCCGACTGAGTAACACTACGTGACTAGTGTACCCATGCCCATCTACCTACTTCGTGTCAATCACAGGTTGGCAACCAAGCTTTCGCAACCTATGTCGATGCGCAATCCACGTCAATTACGCATATTAACAATAAAGAGGATCCGGTACCGATCGTCCCTCCCACCTTCTTAGGGTACCATCATCCAAGCGGTGAGATCCACATCGATCAGTCTGGCCAGTGGCTTTCTTGTCCTGGTACGTGCCTTGCACCGCGAATGCATCCTTTCGTTCCGCTGAAGACAAGGACGTGAACTTCACGACAGGGCAAGATAACCCAAGCAACCAATGCATCGTCGGCTCGGCGACTCTTCTCAAGAATAACGAGACGGACCACAGTGGGCCGTACGACGGCGTGGAAATGGGATGTTAGCGCACGCTTCGGATCTTGCAGATTTCCATGTTCACTGTGTATGCGATGCGTGAATCGATCTCCGCGATGACAGCCTCTTCGCATGTGGCATTGAAGGCAGCGAAGACGGTACGGTTTGGTACCTCCAGTCCCAGGTTTGTCCGATACGGTGAGCTGCAAGCGGCTGTCACCGTCGCAACGCTGGCTTCAATGCCTGCTCTGTTTGCAGACTCCGTTATCGCGGAGCAGCCAATGATGTTGCAGCGGCGCTACCTGGCGTCAGGCCTTTCTGGGAATCACTGGCAGGACATGCAACGCCCAGAACTCCGATCCATATAATACAGACTCCATTCATGTTCGATGATGAGTCCTCAGACGTATCTACCCTGGTTGGTCCAGGGCCAAACACTTGAACAAGTACATAGATTTCATCGCAGGAGGTGATGTACACAGGTCATTTGGCTATACAACTGAGTAGGCCGGGCGTCTTGATATCATAAGGAACGCCTCACAAGCCTTCCAACTATTACAGAAGTTTGTTAGAGTAATTGTTGCAAAATACATAATCATGGCCTGTGCCGTACATCAGGAAGTGAGACCGAAAAGGACCACTGTTCGTATCATCAGGAGCATGTCCGACTCGGGGTCGGATGGGGGCACGTGGGATTGCACATGCGGGTGTGGAAAAGTCGTCTTCAGAACTTGAAGCTGCTTCTGAGATACCCGTAGACGGCCAGGTTGCGTTGTTGACGGTTTTGTGTTTATGTAGAATATGTGATTGCGTGATCATGACTGTGACGTGGGTAGACTCACGAGAGAAGTGCGAAGATCAGCTAGATGTAAAGTATAACAAAGCACCTCGCTGCTGGATCGGGGAGCACATTTGGACCTCTCAGGACGAACATAACAACACTAGGCCCTGTGCCAACATGAGTAAAACACGGTCTTCCATACCAAAAGAGACGGCAATTTGGATTGGTGCAACGTGGTCACGGTGGACTCCATGCTCTGCTCTGTTCTCGCCCTCCTCGCAAGGGGGCATTGCACTGGGGAAGAGCTTATTTCAGACTCTCCCAAACCGCGGTCTACTCCAATAGCTCCTAGTACTACTCAATTGTCAGCAATCCCTGTTTGACAACTTCCGATATCGTAGGCAAAGTGACATATCGGCGAGTGGGTTCGCCACACCAGCTAACGCTCCACATATTTGCGAAAGCGTCGGGGTCGCTAAAAATGTTAAGTTGAAGGTCGGCCCGTTACTAGCAGGTCACTGGGACAAGTCATGCTCAACGCAGCAGTGGCGAGACATCAGGGAGTCACCGTTTTAACCCCCCAAGGCTGCCACAGGGCAACTAGGGCCAACGCTCCATGTCGTCATAGCCGCCGTTTCTTCTATTTCTATAACTCAGCCTGATCAGCCAGAGGAGCCGAACAAGGACAGCGACATACGTCCAACATGGCCTGGCGGCTGTGCGTGACGAGCGGTACACAGTGTCCAAACATCGGGAATAAACCGCCTTCTCCCGCGGCGATGTTCTGTCACAATATCGGGAATGCTGGAGATCGCTCTCACTCAGTGTGTCGGGGCTTCTGTGCAAGTGTCGGGTTAGTGCGCTGATCCATGACGTGGTGAGGGTTCACCCACTTCTCCCCGCGGCGCGCCCTGTTGCCACTGGCTTTGAGCAGTTGCGACAACCCAGTTGCCTACCTATGCGGCTTCACGGGACATTGTGTCACCGATGGGTACGCATTTCAAGAGCACGTTCTCGGTAGGTTATTCGACAGAATGGTGGTTCTTAGCGACTCCGTATGTGTACAACAGTATTACTGGTAGGTGGGGCTGAGAATTATGAGGAATGTTACCGTCTGAGTACTGTACCTAGTCAAACGCGACGCGCAATAAGCAACGAGCAATAAGGTAGGGCAGAGGACGCAATCATAGAGCAGATGACGACGATTGCAAGAGAGCACACTCACCAATATACAAGTGCTCGACTCCAGACACTCCCTAAATCGCGACCGGCACATCACAATTAGTCAATAAACAGACCCATCGCCCGGCTGGCCCGCTCCCCGCGACGGTCAGCTCCCCATGACGGGGTCGTCCAGCATCCGTAGCGCCCGCCCTACGTCTCCGACATCACCCGGCTGGCCCGCTCCCCGCAACGGTCAGCTCCGCATGATGGGGTCGTCCAGCATCCTTAGCGCCCGCCCTACGTCTCCGTCTATCGTCGTCTTCCATGCCCACTCCCAGTTGAGCCGTATGTGCCTCTGAATCTCCTGCAGCTTCTTCGCATCATCGCTTCCACGCTCGCCAGATGCTGGCCGGTCGAACGTCAGCCCAGGGTAGTTCAGCGTGTAGAGAATCCCGTTCTCGCGCGAGGCCTCCTGTACTCGGAGCGCGAACGGTCTGCGGATCTTGTCGTAGATGCGCAGAGCGCGCTCGAGTGTGAACATTGTCGTGCGTCTGTCTCCGAGGACGACGGAGAGTAGGTACGCATCCTGGAAGAATGGTAATCCATGTGAGCGACGATGATATGGAGGTGGGTAGGCGACATGTACCTCAATGGATTGGCCAGCGCCAGCTCCTTGGTAGGGCATCATAGCATGGGCCTTGAACACGAACCCGTCAATTGCGTCTCAGGGTATCGAGACGGCGTACGATAACGTACAGCATCTCCAAGTAACGCTACCCTGCCAGCTATGAATGAAGGCAGGGGGAGTGTCGTGTGGATTGCCCACCTGTTCACCCGCTCTGCTGACTGATTATATACATATACATTTTAAAGAACGTTTTAGTTACGAGACAGGAAGCAATGCAAACCAGTACGTTACATATAACAGAACGTTTTAATTACGAGACACGAAGCAATGCAAACCAGTACGTACTTGGAAGAGTGCCCGCACTTCTGGCTCCCATCGCTCGAAGTCCGCAAGGATTTCGGACTGTGGAACGTCCGTTACCCAAGGGCCATTGAATGTCGAGTATTCAGCATCGTACCGCGCCTTGAAGGCGGCGAAGTTGATGAGTGCCCCGCGCGCTATTGGGTAAACTGTGACCTCCTGCGCGGGCATCAGATGTCGTCATTTTTGAGGGCAGTATGAACCTACAGAGTTCCTGCCAAGGTACTGATATGCCAAAGATGGTAAGCTCCCTCGAGCTTGAGTGGATCAGATGGAGCTGATAGACGCACTAGCATTGGGTTCTCCAGCACTCGATGATGTGGGTGCGTTCTCCGGAGAGTGTCTGCGGATATGATCGCGCGATATGCGACAGTCCCGCTCCATCTTGGCTGAGCCGCCTCTGAAACCCTCTGGGCGTCCTGGTGCCTCCCCTCCGCTTTCGCGACCGCGGCTAGCTCCTCGACCATGAGAGTACGCACTGCGGACTTGACACCGTCGGCTCCGATGAGAATGTCACACATGGCAGAGGTGCCGTCTTGGAAATCTAGTCTGACTCTTGGTTGCCGTGATTTGGACTGAGTATATGATACCAAACGTTTGCTGGTGAATTTGCGACACTGGTGTCCCAGATGTCTGAGGAGGACACCGTGGAAATCCGCGCGGTGGAAGGCAAGCAAGCCTCCTTGGTGATAACGGGTCGTCAACTCAACTGGTGTCGAAACAGGAATGGTGACGAGGCCTACCTGGAGTGGAAAGCGTGTAGAAATTGACCCCATGAGGCTGGTCGCCTTTTCGAAAGGTGAACGCGACTTCTAGTGATGGAGAAACATCAGAGATGGTCGAATAGGGTCGACGCAATACCCACTAGGGATGTCAGTAGGCGGAACCATGGCTACCTTGGAGAGCTCGTCGGCGAGGCCGAGAGAGCACAAGATTTTCCATGCACGGGGCCACACGCCGATACCGGCACCGACCTCTGTGAAGGCGCTAGCGGCCTCGTAGATGTCTATGTGGATGTCATGGTAGCGAGCAAGGGCGACGGCACAGACAAGCCCGCCCACACCCCCTCCGCTGGAAAGGCAGACGACGTCAGCGGACGCTCGCT
Organism: Lignosus rhinocerotis TM02; assembly: GCA_000743315.1. Lineage (NCBI taxonomy): Eukaryota > Fungi > Basidiomycota > Agaricomycetes > Polyporales > Polyporaceae > Lignosus > Lignosus rhinocerus. The sequence continues at coordinate 119,240 of KN050008.1, forward strand.
TAAGAAGAAAGAAGAGAATTAGAGATGAGACTGTACCAGATAGCGACGCGGAACCTGTGAGAAGACATGGTGACAAAGGGGTGGAGGGAGAATCAGGTACCGCGTATTGGGCAACCTGGAGTATTTAACCTAGGAGATGTCACGACCAGGATGGAAGCCGGAAAGTGTCTATGAGCACGTCTTTTGTCTGATAGGCATGTGGAGTGTATCCTTATATAAGGATGGAGGTGTTGGAGGAGGAAGTGGGCGGAGGCGATGCACATCACCGGGATGCAAGACAGGAGGCGTTGGAGGAGAGCGGCGGAGAAGTCTGAAGGTTTTTGAAAACCGGGACCTGTAATACGTCGCGAAAAAGTCGGAAGGGTCATTTTGGAGCGGCATGGAGGCTGGACCCACACGAAGTAGTCGACAGAGAGCAGGCGCAATGCCTTTTTCTCTCATGCTGAAGGAGCCTCGATAGGTTAGGGCTGCGAGGCACACGGAGTTTGATCTGGCAACAGTCTCAGCAGCCGGGCAAAAACATGCGTCCACCTCCCGCAGCGTCGTAAGGCCACTGCTGGCGGACGGACGCCGAGACGCTCCTTTAGGTGTTCGGCATACGATGAGATGTAGCATCGTTCAAGCCTCGGGGCGACGGTCAGAGCCGGAGTCGCTCGGGAGATGCGATGGCGACCGATCATGCATCACACGCCGGGCCGACCAAATGTTTTGGTCACCTAGAAATGATTACAAAACAAATTAGTAGAAATAGTATCTTCGTATACAAACTGGGGGGCCACAGAAACGGAGAGAATATAGAATTTGAAAGATTGGCTAAAATGTACCGATTCAGGACCTATTCTCGTGATCATAGAGTTATGATTTTAGTTGCCTATAGAATCAAATAAAATGATTCAAGTTCTATGGGAGGGGGAAGATAAGGAATCATGTTTCATTTTGGGGACACTATATTTTCGTTTTCTGGGCCCCATATGTTATACATTTGTGTGAGCTCTAG
>KN050008.1:120292-168490 GCA_000743315.1 Lignosus rhinocerotis TM02
TGGGAATGGCAATTTCTGGCCAACTTTTCAGATTCTAAGTTCTCTCCGTTTCTGTGGCCCCCAAATTTGTATACAAAGATTCTATTCCTACTAATCCGTTTTGTAACCATTTCTAGGTGACCAGAAAATTTGGTCGGCCCGGCGTGTCATGGCGTCTGCTTCAACTCAGCCATCGCAGAACCCAATATGTATGGGAATCAAGGCTCCCCACCTATCCCCACTTCGACACACTCGATCCCCGACCTCCTCCTCGAGTCCTCCGACGACTACTACTACTCAAACCCTTCCTCCCTTCTCGGCCCTGTCCGCTGCCGACGCACTTGACGACGTCTGGAAGACATCCAGCAGCCTCGTTGAACAAGCATCCCTTGATAGACGTCAGTCGATCGAGGCCCTACCGTAACCCCCCAAGGCTAGGACTGTCTCGCACGCGCAGTCTCAAACCGCTGGGATTCGACACACCCTGAAGCATATGTTCGGGCGGGGTAATGTTACGGAGCGCATCACCACCGCTCGACAACACATCTTCATAACCCGCCTTGGGACTTACGATTTGATCGGTCCCTGCTGCCACGACTTGCCACGACTGTGCGGCGGTCTGATCTGCCGTGCGCGCCGACAGATCCACGCACACTGAGTACGTATGGGAGTCCGTTTAATTCGGTGCTGCTACATGGTTGTTAGTTCTCCATGGTCGTTGGGAGGCGTTGTAGGTCGTGGTAGGTTGAAACGTTAGAGCTAATAGCAGTTGCCTTGAGTACCCCGGCGACGGTGGCGTGATCTCTAAGATCTTTGATCCGTTCATTCACAGAAGTTGCCATATATGTCAACAATCGAACGGTCTGGCTTACTCAACCTGCATGGACAATGGACATAGGGCCTACTGGGAGTCAGGATACCTTCAAAGTCTAAGTACTACGCCGCTGCCAACATAGCACAAAATGATCGTCGGGGCGGATGAGTAACGCTGCGCAGCCGACAGCGTCGGGACGGCGGAGAACACACCCCGACCCCTTCGAGGGCGCTTCCCGCATCCTGCGCGCGCTACCGACATTTCTGACCATTGACAGATCCCTCCCCGATTCTGGAATACCCACGATTGTCCGCACCTTTCTCCCTCAACCGAACATCTTATAATTGAGCGTGGTACAGGCTGCGTCCTTCTGGTTCTCCCATCTCCTTCTGACTGCTCTCTGAACTCTCGCGACCACCTTCTGGCAGCCATTCTCCCATCCGGCTACCAGAAGTTTGGTAGGAGGGGTTAGTATGACGCTCTCTCATGTCATTCTACATTACCCCTGTAAGCTACCATACCAACCACCATTTCAGCTGACCTCGTCTGGCCTTCCGGTCTCCTCGCGGCAAGGTTCGCAGGGGTTCTGTTCGACGGCGTCCTTCACGCCGCATCCATTACCCCTGCGTTCTCCGTGCCTTTCGTCCGCTCCGCTCGCAGTTTCCGGCTTCTGCAATACAGATAGTGGCACGCTTTGCTGCATGGTCTTCGATTATCAACTCCCTATCGATTCCTCCCGCTTCCTTCACCTCATCTACGTCTCTCTCCTGCTGATAGCATCACGGCCACCGGTGCATGTCTGACCTCTCGGGTAACACACGGGTTTGTATCTTGTGCACGAGAGGCCGATAGTGTCCTTTCGGACCGAACGCCACACGACTTACGTCGTCGGTCTGACTTATACGTACAGTACTGATGTAGCGACGTACAGACGTCAGGGTCTCTGAATAGATTTACCATACAGGCCTGTAGATCACTGGCACCGGCAGAATACATATGTACTGGGCCGAGTCCAAGCGATTGGGTCGCGCGAACGAGATCCAGTTCTCAATCCCGCTCGTAAAGCCTCCGCGAAGCGAACCCATCCGTCAAAATCGGCCTCGTGCATGTCCTCGGGGGGGGAGACCTGAAAAAATTGCCGCGCAGTCGAATTTCGAAAGGACACGCGCAGATGGTCCAGATGACGACAATGGTGAGAATCAATGAGATGTAGATTTCTATCATCAGCAGGTTTCTACATCATTGCGTCCTGATCACTGGGAGGTTTGTAGGTAATGGGCGACATATTGCCGCCGGTAAGTATGCTGACATATAGCTGCGCCTTGCAGCACTGCGAGGAGTTGATACTGGGACCCCATTCGTCCGCCGCCAGTGATGCTGCGGGCGTAGGCGAGGGTATAGTTTGGTGGCGAGGATACTAGATGGTGGTGGATCGTACTGAGGTGCCCCGCAGCCCGGCGCATGTCTATGGGCATATCGTTTCTGCGTTCCAATCGCACATCATGATCGGCGCAGTGGTGCAGAAAGCTCTCTTGACCTCTGGGCAGTGGCATAGACCAAAAGTAAGACCGATACCACCTAGGCCTTAGGAGTGAGATAGCATCTTGAGGTAGTTACAGCATGAACATCGAAAGCCTCCAGTCAGTATTCTCGACTGACACGAACAATCAACCGAATCAGACACGCACCTTGCAGGGCGTGCCTGCCTGCGCCGTACTTACGGCGACCTAACCTTAACACATTAATCTTCGGGGCGTTCGTGATCGCAATCGATCCGCTGCAATCGGTGAAGTGGTGCAATCGGTGAACGTTGTCTGTAGCCTTCTGTAGCGGTTTTCTGACCCCCCGTCCTGAGTGCGTCGGGAGCAGCGTGCCGGGTACCGTACGCGTGCCACACCGAAACCCAAGAAAATGCATAGTTCGCATCTTGTGAAACAGCGCTGTTATCGGAAACCGAACAGCAGACCAACGATTATCCCGAGGGTTGCTAGGGTGCTGAGGTGCTAAGGCGGATAAATCACGGTTTGAACGGATGACTGCACGGCGTACGTCGTGCAAGAGCATGTGCCGGTTGGATGAACACAGGGAGTGACGTAATGCTTCGGTGGTGAGTAGGCGTCCAGGTCGGTGTCTCGACATGCGAGCCGTAATGGCGAGACACTAGGCTGGCAACCGATACATGATGATGACGGAATTGAACACTTTGACAGTACAAAGCAAGCACGAGCATGTGGCACCTACCAAGAGCACCCCCATCCGATGAGAACCTTAGGGGGCTGCCGCGTGAGCTTGGACGACGTATGAACACGGCGGCTGTATGTTTCGGCTCCTGTTGTCTGGCCTACCTTGTCCCTACCAGCGACTTGTCGCACACATCCGGGAAATCACCTAACCCAGGTCGGGCCCACCCGTCCACGACCCTTGTTCACGCTATCTGCCATCGCATTCAACCGCCTCGAGTTTCACCGGCGACAGCACACTTGAGCCGAGACGAGAAAATAGAGCACTCACCGAGACGTTTACCTCATGCCCAAGACGCAGACGACGGGATCGCGTAGACCGCAAGAGGCGGCCCGCAAAGGTCGAGAAGTACGTCAAGAGACATATGCCGTGGGACCCGAGCAGAGCAGGAGGGCAACGTTGTATGTCGTTTTGAGCGGCCGCGTAGGACCCAATCCGATGCGCGCCGCACGAGTCGCAGGCAGGCCCCCTGCCCGGAAGCAGTCGTGCCATTCTAAGTTCAGATTCTCGCTCCAACCTGCCCGCGTTCACTCGCTCGGTCGTTCCGTTCCAGCCTCTCCACTACCCTGAGACCCTGCGCCGACGACCTGGTGTAACACGTGTTCTTTCTGACTTCATCGCTGAGATCTGAGACCTGGGCCTCGCTCTGGGGCATCGAATGTCGACGACCCATCTTTTACTTCGCTTGCGGCCCACGCCCACGCAAAATTCTGGTTGACTTGGACCCGGGACCCTCCCAGTCGACTCTAGATTGCCTGTTGGAGTCTTTAGGAACCACACGCTAGTCAGCACCAAGCTCGCGATCGGAATGGATTCACTTGCCTATCGCACGCATGCCCGCAGCGTTGCGTCCTCCACCTGGTTATACTTGAGTTCCACCACGGACTGCTCCCTTACGTATTGCGAAGTGAGATACTAGAAGCTGAAAACACAAGATGGACGAGACAACGCAGCTCAGACGGACGGTCAGCGCGGCATCGAGCCGGGATTTGTTATAGCCGCAAGCGGGGTGAAGAGGTAAGTACGCTCCCAAAATGACAAGGCTCTCGGTGTCCCCACCCGATGGCCAGTGATCTGGGTCGACCTGACCGATCAGAATTATCATTGCACCTTTTCAGGTGATGGCGTGAGCTCGGATAGGTCCGAGCCCGATGACCTGAATAGTTGGTAGGACCCCAGAAAATATAAAAACGACGACGCAGATGGTGAGTCTCCCCGTATCCCCACAACACCCCCATTTCCTCTTCTCTTTCTGTGTGAACTCATCTCGAGGAAGAGGGGTGCTACCCACCACCGTAGCTCGACCCACTCAATCACCCGACTATAGCAGTCAATGACAATTCCTCCGATAGCTCCAACAGCCAACCTCCCATCTTGTCGGCGACCAATGCTGTCAGACGACTGCTTAAGGTGTAGAGCGCAGGCCGCAGACTGTCAGGTAGGTGGCCTTTAAATGCGGATTGCCGATCGCCGGACATCACTACAGTGCTTACGCACCATCGTCTGCTGACAGGAAGTGTGGAGGTACTGCGCTCGCCTTCAAACCGCTGCGTACTGTGACACAGCCAGCGGCCACGAACATATTCTGCGCAAGAAATAGCACCTGCTATTTCTCGCAAGAATATGCTCGTCGCTGCATATTGGCTGACGCGTCGTGGCAAAACGTATGTTTCATAGTGTGATATACAGTGCTTGCCTTGTTACTCCAGTGCGATTGTAACTCACTACAGTCACGGCCTGGTATACGTTTACGGCCTACCAATCTGTCCCAGACTCGGAGCTAGAGTCCATGTGGGCATCCTTCGTCTGAGTGGCGTCTGGACAGCCTAGTGAACTCCAAAAGCGGACGGTCTTCAAGCAAGAGGGACAAGGATACGTCGCTAGGTGGTTGAGTACAAGCTCATGGATGTCACGGTTTTTCTGTGATGTTTTGAGTTACTGCGGTGCCATCAGTGTGGCTCGAACTATAACCCAACTGGATAGCATAGTTCCGGGCCGACTATTCGACAACCCAGGCGCCCACTGCTCGTCGGCCCAGAATATTTTGTTGTATTCCTGGGATCCATTGTGAGTTCGCTCTCTTAAGATTGCATTCTCCTCTCCCTTGGTGTCTTGGTTTGCGCTTTGTCATCTACCACATCTACCACGCTGAAGAAATTCAAAGATACGTCACGTCGTACGTCCCGCGTGATTTTGCGACTATCGACAAGGAACTGCTTCTTGAGAACCTCACGTATATCGTCAAAAGGACGTTCTTGTTATACTAGTAGCTAGTGACACGGATAAAGTTTCTCTTACCGGGGCCTCGAAATTTCGGGGGCTTTTCGCCTATGTAACGCATGGCACCTATGTGGGCCCTTGGACTGCCTGTCAGCCAGCACACACCTACTTACCGCAGACATACTCCATGACGGCTGCCACAGGAAGTAATGTTACCCCCGTTGAACATACCGGTCTTCAAGACAACCGAAAGCGAGCGAGAGGCCACCGGTATTCACCCTATCAAATGGCTCCCAAGTCATCACTCGCATTGTGATGAGATAGGCTCACGCCGCCGTAAGTGCAATCGGGATGCGGGTTTTCCTCACCTACACCGCCCCGATCGTATATCAGTGAAGTTGAATGCAGAGAGAAAGTGGACATACCTGGGAGTGGTATCCGCTCATCCATCTCCGTGATATGAACCTCACCGTTGTGCTGTCGGTACCCAAGCCAGATAGGCGGAAGGGATGGCACTGAGTCAAGCTTGTTACCTTTGTCAATTGTGGGTCACCGGCGTTGTGTCATGGTGAGCATCGACATAATCCGCAATAGCCTAAATTCTGACCTATAGACGCGTACGGTAGGGGTCAGAGTTACAGAATCATCGGCCCGCCGATTCATCCAGTCATCATGCCGCACCCGGGGAACTGTGGGGACGGTACCACAGACAGTGACATTGGGAACATGAAGAGGGAGGTACGTGGTGCCTAGGAGTGCACGCACAGCACCTATTCGCATGCGAGAATCGAAGACGTGGCAACATCACAGCATGCCAGTGCGTGGCAGGCCTCAACTGGGTGACACTCGAAACTGACCAAGAGAATATCCGACAACAGTCACTGGCACCTTTGTTGCGCCGTACTCGTCTAGCCCTCCTGGTTCGCGGTGGCTCCATACTACACCTTGCCCGTCGGACCGCTAGCAAATTACATACCACGGACGACGGAGACTCTGCGCTGAGTGGGGTTCTCAACAACCTTAGCCACATGCATAGTTACAATGACATTGGGGTTGCTCTGCGACAGCGCAGCGACGATGTAGCTCCTTGCGGAGTTCTAGCGGGCACCATCCTGGATCAAATGTCCGAATCACAGTACGGTGCACATGTGCCCCGTTCAACATCGCTGCAGACGGTTCCGAATACCGAAACAAGTAGTATCGGATGATTTTGGTGGAGTCGCAGATCAAGGAGAGGTGAGCCCGGTGTTCCCATTGCTGGTAGTACATGCCCAGATGGCAAGAATACTGCTTGAGTTGAGATAGATCAAGGAGAGGTGAGCCTGGTGTTCCCATTGCTGTTAGTACATGCCCAGATGGTAAGAATACTGCTTGAGTTGAGACGTACCGCAGATGGCGTCTAGCCTGTAAATCAGGAAAACAAATGAGGATTTACATTAGTGTTTTTCTTAAGTCCACTACTTGTCACATGGCTTGGTATATCGCGAGGATGTGCTTACTGAAGCCGATCATGTTGTTCGATCTGACATCCTGGTTGTACAGGGATTCCCGACCAAGTTGTGCCCGAGCCGTCAATGCATTTTGATCTATATGTAGTGGGAGAGACATGCGACAGACCGACGCCAACAGAATCATATGTGCTTGCTACTTGGATGTTCAACGTTGGGCGAGTTCGTGAAGTTCTACAACTGCCGTGTTCAACACCACTGTGAGCAAGAACCAGCCTGTGACGGACAAATAGCGGGGGTTGGAGGCAATCAAACTTTGTAGCCGGTAGTACTAGTTCATATCTCTAAGGTCGCTATCGCCGGTCAGGCTGGCCAAGCGGTTATAGTCGTCTTCGAGACCACGCGTGAGGATGTATTCTGACAACTCGTACACCAATACAGCAGGGAGACAAGTTCGAAGAATGACCCTGATCACGCACTGATCAACGTCGAGCCTCTGAGCACTTCGTCAAGGGCATAGCCAGCTCAATGGCTGTCCAACACGGCTTGCGGGACCGTTGTATAGTTCCGATACCGTGGCGTGACAGAGACAACGCGCCATGAGGATGGATCATGACACAAGGGATCAATGAGGTGCGCCTTTACTCACGAACGTTGTACCAGTCATTACAGGCGCGAGCCATGGTATCTAAATATCGTCATTCTCCCCATCCCCGTTCTGTCAGCGCCAGCTTATACTCGTGGAAACTGATAGAATGCGCACTTGTGACCAGCTTCGATTCAAACTTGAAGCACCTCTGTAAGGCTGTTCTCGGATGAACCGGTTCGCTAAAACCCTTCCGGCAACACCCCTCACATGGTCGTCCTCCCGCATCTAGTTTCGAGAATCGACACATCTGATCAGAACATTGAATAGTAGCAAGCGGTAAATATCATACACTCCCTACAGAAATCTAGTCATCAGTGATCTTCAAGAGCTGGAAGGACTGCGCAGTGTCCACATTCTGGGATAGCGCACTGAGTGCAGATTGAAATATCAAGGCGCAACCAAGGAATTCGAGAGCGAAGAGCAGACTGGATGTAGGACGGAGTGATGGCGCTTAGAACTAATCCGTTGCGTGTCTCTCATTCTACGGTGAAGCCAAGGGCGTCGACCTGATAGAAGAGTGGAGACAGCGGTGCAGACCCCTCGTCAAGTGCACATGAGAGGAAACGAATCGCAACTGGAAAAAGGCTTCAAGGTCCCACTTGACCACTGATACTAATACTCGGGTACGCGTCGTTGAGTTGATAAGAGGGCGCACGTTATAATTAGTGCACATGTCTTCAGGCCATCTCGGCTTGCAGGAATCAGAGGACCTGCATTCAACGATGCTCGAACAGAGAATTGGAGAGCGTCTAAGACGTAACCAGCATCACATCACGTTGCTTGTCCCTGATGCCTGAGCGCTGAGCCTTCGAAATCAGCATAAGGTATGTACCAACCACCCGGTGGGGGAGTAAATAAATGTGTCGTTTGTCATCAACCGTGGCTAACCTCCCATTGTAGTTAGCAGTGTCCATAGAGACCGTGAGTCAATGTTGACATCGTTGAGTATACATCGTCGACCTGGCAAATACGTCATCAACGTAACGCACGAAGGACGTTCCTACTGTGCATCTGTGGTCTGAGAGAGCTGTCCGACAATTGAGTAACATGAGTGCAAAAGAACGCACGAGTAGCCAATGTCGTATCGCAATGTTATACGAACGTCCGTCCAATCCCACTACAGATACTGCACGTCTCCTCGTCAAAGATGAGGAAGGACGTCTTCCCCCTCCCACCGCATCGCCAACACAATCGGCCACCAATCCGCGGGTCCCCGGGAGAGACAACGGTGTTTCCTGTGGTCGGAAAGGGCCCACTTCCGGGTTGCCATGATGGTGGAGGAAAACCCAGCGGTCCACCCCCACTGCCTAGCCGGTCAACATATGGCCCCATTGGCAATGCCCCGCCAGCGATAGGGATGGTGCGGGCAGATGCGCCCGGATAGTCACTCCCATTGCCGTACGGCTGACTGGCACGGGATGTGGTCGTAGCGCGCGAGAGGCCAGCACTGGGACCGGACCAAGATGCTCTTGGTTGATGTAGTGCAGATTGTGGCGAACGGAAGACTGGCAGTGGGCGCTGGAGTGATGTCGAATAGGATGATGAAGCGTCAGACGTCCAGGGCGCATATGTGATGACACCTGTGTATGGCCTTGAGTGATTCTCCCAACAACGGGAACAGGGGTGTGACGGATCAAAGTTCTTGTAGCCTGTGTTGTGGCCTGGCGGAATGGTGGTAGGCATTTAGTAGACATGTGCATACTTTCAGCTCTTTAGCACAGGGTACTCACATTTCGGGCATTCGAATCCACGTGGGTAGACGAGCACCTTTCCATGACGCAGCAACGGGTGTCCAGGCACAGGATGGTCAGTTGGGCGTCCATCATTCGACGCACCGTTTGGAGCGGACGCGGCAGAGGTGGGAGTCAAAGTTCCAGTCTTCCCGGAGTGATTTGGGGGTGCTCCAGGCGGGGGCGCATACCTCGTGGAAGAGGATGAGGACGCACCAACAGATTCATTCTGATATTGTGTACTTGAACCACCATATAGACCCCCATCGCCTCCACTTGCGGCGTAGAAGTCCCTCACGAAGCCAGACATCCGTGCCGGGGGCGTCGAGGATGGACGGGCCGGGCCCAGTATATCCGGATGAATGGGCGGAGGGGGTTGCGCAGCAGCATACCGATTCCCGACCTGCTCCCGATGCGAATAGCCGGGGAACTCTGACCAGCATGTTGATTGCGGCGAGACACCCCATGATGGTGGCGGAAAGTGGGAGGTGGTCTGCTGACGAACGGGTGCCGTCTGTTGGAAAGGGCGTCGAGGGCCAACTTCGAGCGTGGCTTCTCCTTCGTAGACATTGGGGGAAGGTGTGTACGCCGGTGGCAGCTCTTCGGAAAGTAAGTCGTTCACGGAGGTATCATTTGGTCCTGACCCTGATCCAGGGCGTTGACCTGGTTGCCCATGATTATCGGAAGAAGCATGGGCTGCGCTGGATGAGCCAGAAGGTGATGCAGACGAGGCTCCTGTTGGCCCAGGCGTCATTGCGGGTGTGCGAAACGGATTGAGAGACGAAGTCATTAGGTATCTTTCTAACTGCAAAGTTTGTCTTCAAACTTTGGAGAGGAATGTGTGTGATCGTACGTGCAGTGGCGTCCCACAGCTTGAGGAGAAAGCCTGCGCAGGCTTGGAGCGGAGGAAGGTTCTTGATCGTATTCGGTTTGTCAGAGAATTGCGACAGCACACCGAGTCTGGTTTAACGTGTTTCTGACGATCGCGACTGCGTGAGCAAAGACGACGTGAAGGTGGGTGGAAAAGAGACTGCGGATTGCAGGACGAGCATGGCAAGGACAAAATAGGACAAGTGCTGTGCACCACGCCGAATCCTGATGACACTTGGCAGCAGTCTCCGACAACATCAACCATGGCGATACAAGATGCCTCGATATATGATTAGCTGCGCTTATACAACGCCAGAAAAAGAGTACAAGTAGTATCAATGGCGAGGAGACGGAGACAGAACCTCCTAGAAGGATAATCGCATGCATACTCCATACTACATCCCCTTTCACGAATGGTCCTCCTTCCCACTCAGGCTCCTAAAGAACTCCGCATAGGCATGCTCGATGTCGAATGACAGCTGTCAGATGGTAGACCTGCTCGACTGTGCCCATAGAGTCAGAACAAATATTGCGTACTCACCTGCCGCGCCTGCTCCTCAGTCAACTCCTCCGACGCCTTCATACCGTTCAATGTAATCAGCCTGTGTAGCATAAGTTGTTCCCGATCACTCATTGTTCCTTCGGACTTGATGAAACACATGAACTCACCAGCCGACCATCTTGCTCCGGCCCTCCCAGTCCTTGCTCCCTTTGAATCGCGCGTAGCTCGTTACGAGCTCCTGCAGGATCGGGTGTAGCTGATCCTTCGCACGCATGCGCAACTTGAGCGCGTCCACAAACGTGATGAAATTCTGCCAGTCCGCCATCATATCCGGGAAGTATATGAGCGTTCCGACGAGGACGAGGATGGTGTGCAATGAGAAAGGACCGTAGAGATGGACGCACCTGTGTCGTCTCCGCGACCCACTTCGCCGTTTCCGGTCCAGCCTCGCTGGAGTGTTCGACTGTCGCGGGTACCCCTACTTGTATTCGATGCAACGCGGCAGGATGATCCATCTATCCAGTGACGATTTGTGATCTGTAGGACGAGTGCGCAGGAGGGCAGTGGAGAGACTTACCCGATACCGCGACATGAACTGTTCAATCGACGGAACGTCATCTCCCACTAGCTTCAACATGGTCTTGTACTGCGACAGCAATCGAGTGCATGCGGGAGAGTACCTCTTCGGCGTAACCGCTCAGCATACATATGATAGATGAGCTGTATCAGAGAGGCACCCACTCCGCTGCAGTCACCGAATCCCGTACATATGCGCGTTCTAGGTATTCGAGTGCAACGATAATTCCAAACAATGTCGCTAGGAGGCCATATTTCTCGCGTTCTGCGTTCGTCGTGTAGAGTCGGACCTCTTCGTCTAGGTTTAGATGGGCGGACATTGCAGCAGAAGACAACTTGGTTAAGCGCTCTCGGCCTATCTTAAGCAGCCACACCATGATGATTTCATATATGTACTGAGGCTGAGTACTCGTCATTCGTCGAATTTCTCCATCAAGGTGATGATTCACAAATCTCACCGATTGTGTGCTATCAAGAGCACCGAACAGCAGGTATTAAGATTACAGGGCATGGGAGGTCCAGCAGGGTCTAATGAATCGTGATAGGCTGGGTTCAAACACCAGCTTGTGAGGCTGGGGGAAGATTCAATACGCATAAAGGGCCATCATCATGCATTGATTGAGTTCAGGCGATTGTTGTGTACTAGAGGGGTATAAACGTGAGCATGACTGGGGTCGAGCTGTCCTTAGGTGTATCATGGAAGATGCTCGTCACTCCAATACCCGCTCCCATGCACCCACAGACTGTCTCGTTCGCGAGAGGTGGAGCGAGCGTTCTCTGTGAGTATACAACGTCCGTCCGTAATGATCCATTAGCTATGCTGTGGTACAGTACAAACAACAGTAGGGTATCAGACTACATGCCGAGATAAGATGATGAATAAATCCGGGGCATCAGGGAGTGAGGTGTATCGCAAAGCCATAGTTGCCGCGAATGAGTGATATCATGTCCATGGGAGTGGACCTGGGGTATGTTGTGGTCGACTTTACTAGTCAAAGTCCAAGGTCGTGCTCGCTGGCAGCTGGGCGATATCCGGGATGTCCTTGAACTGCCATCGGACTGTCAACGGGTCAATAGATGTTTAAATGCACATACACAGATGTAACAACTCACAAAGCACATGTTCGCCTGCGTCATACGCATATCCAAAGAAGTCCTCCTTATGGAAGCACTTCTGCGGCCACCGCATATCCGCGGAATAGCTCTCATCAATGTCCTCTTCCTCCTCGCCATCGCTTTCTTCCTCCTCACCGTCATCCAGATAATCATCGTACACGTCCGGATAATCCATCCCTCCATACACAGTGTCCGCCGTGCCATCAGCGCTGTACGTCCCATTCTTTACTGCGTCCCGGTACGTCTTGTACTCCTTGTCGACAGCCTTCCATGTCGCCCATCTAGGGACGCGGGCACGTCGGTAGCCTGTTCTCAGGCCCATGCCGTTGACGTAGCGGCATTCGGTCGCAACGAACAGAGCCGAGCGCGTCCGGTCCCATGCAAGCCCAGCAACCGCATTGTTGCCAGTTGAGAGCTCATACACGCATTCTAGTGCACGAATGTCCCACAGCTTGACTTGTTGCGTGATATGGCCTCCAGTGAACATTGCTGACATCAAGCATACATTAGCCCACTGCGATACTTGGGTGGCGATCATAGAAGCTCGCTCACTAGGTATACCGTCCGGGTGCACAAGCAATACGTCTGTACATCCCTCACGCAACAAGCCCGTATTGAACGTGAGGACCGGTAGCGGACGACGCACGTCGAACAACCGTGCATATCCGTCGTGTCCCGCAGTAACGAAAACGTTCGGGTCCGCGGGGCTCGTGGCGAATCTTTGAACCTCACCTCCGTGCCCGAGGTAGCGCGCAGCACGCTTACCACTATGCTCAAGGTCAATCGAGATGCACGCGTATCCTCCGGAATCTTCCGCTCCCTCGGCGCACAATATTCGTCCCGTGGGTTCATGGAGATGCCATGTGGACGGAAAGTAATCTGGATCGTCTGCAAAAGCGACAGTGTAGTACGCGTCCGGTATGTTTAAATCCCATATCGCGGCCTTGCCTTTACCCGCGCGCGCAATACGACCGTCAGTAAGGACAGCAAGAGGACCGTCGAAGTCTTGCTGGGAGGTAAGAGTATGCACATTTGGTAGACGCCCATGGACTTCGCCAGAATCACCAGCCTCGAACGAGAATGACTTTATGCAGTCATCGTCGGCGAGGAACACAAGCTTGCGCGATTCGTCGGTTGTGACATAATGCGCGACATTCAATAGTCCTGAGTCTATTGACGTGCCTTCTAGCAAGTCCGAGGACTGGTGGTCAAGTAGGTAGTAGTGCAGGAGTGGGTTGCGTCCTTTCCATCCTCCTCCAGTTGACATGGCGAGTATTGTTCCGCCAGAAGATAGCGACATGTCAAAGGGCGCAGAGGATGAGCTGTCGACTGTGAGTTGAGCGCGCGCTTGATAGATGATATGAGCAAGTGGTGTAGCTTTTGTGGCAGAGGGGGCGAATCCCCCTCGAAAGCGCGATAAGCGCGTGGTAAGAGGATGCGGGCGGAGTGACTTGGCCCATGGACGTACGCGCGCGAAGGCTGGTAGCTTCGGTTGGGCTGATACAGAGATGCATGGGGAAATTGTATGAGAAGAACGACTGGTGCAGCATAGACGTTGACGAAGGACACCCACGAGTTCCGGGCATCAATAAGCTGGTGTAGAATTTGGCGAATGCCTCAAGAACATCGGATCCTGGTATTTGAATTGTAACATATGCTTGTAGAATCAAGGAAGATATGCGTACCTGCGTTTTCTAAAGCGTCTTCTACACATGGCTCATCGTCCGAGTGTGCGAATGTCACGAGCGATGAGAAGCCACCTTCTTGGCTATAAGCATACTGTAGGGAAGCATTGAGGACTACATGGGCTTTCTCGACAATCTCTGGCAGCTCCGGAGTGCCTTTCCTCTCTGCGTCACGCACGACGGTACAGACATCTTCAAGAATCTTCACATATGTCTTGTTCCTGGCTTTCCGGTCGGTATCGGTGGACTTCTGTGCCTGGTGCGCCTGGAGATGCTGGGCGAGCCTATCCAGAAGCTCAAGCCACGAGCCTTGTTGCGCCATGGAGGGCAGCTAGATACAAGAAAAGGCAGGAAGAGCTGGGCAGCAGAGGTATGTGTAGAGTCCAATTGCTACGATGTATATAATATATTAGACCAGACCATGGGCGCCAAAAGCGAACTAGGTCAGGCCGCCGTCTCCAAGGCCTGTCCAGGGCCAGTCTAAACGTTTTGATGTGAGCAAACTCTGCCGGATATCGTTTCCAAGCGAGTGGGGTGGTTATTGTACATATACATTGTCATGTTCTTGGGGTCGATGGACAAGTCCATGCACAGAATGAGGAGAGGAGCGAGAGTAAGTGATTATGAGTAAGTAGTAGCTCGTGTTCGAACCTCGCTCCCTAATCGGGCACCTCGGCGGTATCACGGTCCTCAGGGCGCTCAGCGCTCAGCCTCTTCTATTATAGACAGTGGGACTCGACATTCCTCGCTAATTGGCTTGCTTTGAATATAATTGCTCGTCCTTCAACCGGTTATGTAAATGTCCCCCCGCTTTCCAGCCTTGCGCGCATGATGCCTGTATATAACTCCCAAGTGTAACTGTCTGCGGCTGCAGGTTCAACCGCCTCTCTATGCGTGTACCTGCTTGTGAACGATCATCAACCATTTCGCGCAAGGCCCGTGCAGGGTGTGACATCCAACGATCTCCTCTCCTTCCGTTTCGTGCTCGCAGCTGCCTGGAAACTCTTGCCCATCTCCTCGCAAGCATATATCAAGCGACGACCACGACCAATGCCCGTCTCCTCAATCTCAACCATGGACGGATCGCGGAAGACGACCTTTGTGTATTACTGCTCAGGCCACGGTACGCCATATTCTTGTAGCGAAGCAATCGGGATTTGCTCAAACTCTTACACAAGGGTATGGTCATGCCACTCGAGTGTCTGCATTTGCCCGTCATCTCCTCAGCCTCCAAAACCCTCCGACAGTACTCATTGTGTCTTCAGCACCGAAGCACGTATTTGCCGATAGTATCGCCTTAGGCGGTAGGTCCGAACCTCTTCAAAGTCTCCGTCCTTCTACTATTCGCCGCGCGTTCTCCGCTGCAAGATATCTCTCCCAGTGTCTCGTGCCCTGTGTCAGTCACTTGTTTTGCTGACAGACATGCATCCAGCCTTGTATCGTAATGCCGATATTGACCCTGTGATTGTACAACCCCTTGCGTAAGCCGAGTGCTTGTCAACTTCCGCTCCCAATTCAGCTTGCACTAGATACCGCGTAGACCGTCAAAAGAGTGTCGAAGTACTTGAAAGCTTCATTGCGAAGAAAGACGCTAAAGTCCGGGACGAATCCTCATGGCTGAGATCCATACACGCGGACTGCGTCTTGAGCGACGCTGCATTCCTGGGATGGTACGTTCCTCTGTTCTAGAGATTGAACTCTCTAACCTTACCGTACTGGATTTTCCAGTCTTGCGGCGCACTATGCAGGCATTCCCTCGATCCTGATTACAAACTTCTCGTTTGACTCGGTCTACAGCTACCTTTCTACCCCGCTTATAGACGAACCATTTAAACCCGAACATCCTGTCTTAGACGCTACGCTTTCTCCCCCTTCCATCAAGACCAAGGAGGAAGTGGAGCCGGATTTGCCAATCCCTCTGAAGACCATTGCGCCTCTCGTCGAACACATCCACGCTGGCTATCGCTGCGCCGATCTCCTCCTTAGACTCCCGGGCGCAATCCCTCTCCCTTCATTCTCTATCCAACCGGCTCTTCCTTCTCCTGACTGGGTAGACATAGAAGCTCGATGCTTCGAACCATTTGTCGTCGATCACCTTGTTCAGTTACCTTCAACATACGCTCTTCTGCCACAGTTACCCTTTCCAGACAACAGCCCTGGGAAACCTCTCGCGCGCGAGGCACGTTCCGCCCCTCTCCTCGTGCGCTCCCCAGACCCAGATGTGTACACGCCCGAGGGGCGCAGTCGTCTGCTCAGCTCCATTGGTGTGCCAACACACCTCCACGACCCGAACACAACAAAGATCTTGATTGTCTCCTTTGGCGGCCAGGTCTTCCACAAGCCACGCAGTCGGTCACACAGTCGCACCCCGTCCGAGGCGTTTACGTCTCACGCCCTCCCTCCCGCGTTGGGCGCTTCGCTTAACGGCACCGTTCATCCTGCCGACAATTCCTCGCCACCGAAACGAGGAGAATCATCTCTATTTGCTTCTGCTGACCCGGAGAGACACGCGCAAGCATTGAGCGACGCACTGCAGTACGCCACTTGCAATCCACCCTCATTGCTCCAAGCGGAGGAGACGCAAGTCGTGCAATCTCGCCCCATCCCGTCGCGCCTCAGCTCCCTTGACTCGCACCTCCACGGGCGTCTCCGCGCGCTGTCTCAGCTACGTATAGCAGGCGCGCCGCCAGCCGCCGTCCCGACATCTCCCCGGATGGCAAATACCACAACATTCGCCTCCGATCTACCCTTCCCCCTCTTCCGAACAGTGACGATCCCCCCTACTCCACGCGCTGCAGAACGGTTCGACTCTGCCGTCGCGGAGCTGACCTGGGGCGCCAATCCCCCTGCTGCTGCTAACGGCGATGACCACCCCAACGTCGATCTGAAGCGCGAGGTGGCAGAGGGGATCATGGAGGACGCGGACGTGCGCATCCTCCCGGACGAGAGTTGGATCGCGATTGTGTGCGGGGTGCCGAAGGATTGGGGGAAGGAAGACGGGGAGGAGCTCCCGGACAATTTCTTCGTCGCCCCGCGCGACGTGTACATGCCCGATCTGACGGCGGTCGCGGACGTGCTCTTGGGCAAGCTCGGGTACGGGACCGTGTCGGAGTGCGTGGATTCATGCACCCCGTTCGTGTATGGTGAGTGCTTGCCCTTGCTCTTATTTGTCCCCTATGTTTCCGTGTAACGGTTCAACTGACCTGTCTGCATGCGTGTGCGCTGCAGTTCCTCGGCCGCTGTTCATTGAGGAGCATGGACTTAAGTTGTACCTAGAGCGCGCGGGCGTCGGCGTGGAGCTCTCGCGGATGCAGTACGAGGTTGGCGAGTGGGCGGATGCGATTGGGGAGGCGTGGCAGAAGGGTCGGGAAGCGAAGGCTGGGAAGAGACGGGAGGGCGAGACGGGGAAGAGGAAAGAAGAGGGGCGGGAGATGGCACAATATGTTGTTGACTGGGTGGGTAGGTGGTGGGATGGGGTTGACTTGTCTGGGGTTGTCTCGAAAGCCTTAGGAACAGAAGCAGCGGACGGAGGCGTAGAAAATGGACCCGGACTCGGAGGAGATGGGCTGGATAGGGTGCAGGACCTGGACGGGCACAAGTGTGTGTTGTTGAATTGACTTTCCTGGACTGTGGTTACCTAAGCGCGCGGAGTTAACTACCTGTCGACGATACCTCATAGACTTCTGTTTTCAGATGTAGCAAATACCAATCCATGTATACAGAACGCCGCGGCCGTATCGATCACGCAATTGCTATCTTGTGGATTGTCCTCAGGGTTACTCCGAGAGAACCGTGGTTGTCGTATCTCGGTAGACCACTGGCTGTAGACTCACTTCATCTTTGCCCTTGCTCTACCCCCTGGACAAACCTCAGACCCAATACCCCTGCAATATGTCGCGCCCGTACAATGGTGAGAAAGTAGCGAGTCTAAGGGGTATACGCAAAGTGATATCTGTTCCTTCCTAGCAAGTCCTCTTACTTCCATCCCGGCTCCGGCGATCACAGCAAAGTATTTATACTCAAACAATAGGGCAGGAGAGCCGTCTCTACAGTCCCAAATGCACCTGGAAGACGACCGTAGTCTACTTGATGAGATGACGGTATGCTTCTTTCCTCCCGTCCATCTCTGCCTCTCAGTGCAATGCCGTAGGCTGTCGCACGGGAGGCGGCGCGGGAACATTTTGACCTGCGACCAGCCACATATAGAGAGCAACGGCCGGAGGTGTTACAAATTGTGAAAGAGCGGGCGAGTATAAATTCTTCGATAAGGAGAACATGTGTACTGACAAGTCTACAAGGTGGTGAAAGAATGTGCAGACATGGAGAGGTATGAAGACGGATGGCCTGTTTCAAGATACATTCGGATATACTTGAAAAATTTCCACCCCAAGTCAAACAAGCAAGCTAAGAAACACTCTGCCAGCTATCGAAAGGTATTATTGTGCACATGCGATGGATTGTCCTGGGGACACAACTAATAGTGACTCATACCGCCAATATTCAGCCCTTGACACAAGTGCGCAATGACAGTAGCTATAGAAAGTCAGAGACGACATATTTGCGCCCTGACCCCGGCCGTAACTCTATGGGTTTCATACAGGAAAGAACTGTCAGGGGAGGTGATGAACAAGCGAATTCATTGTCTAGCTTGAGTGAGTAAAGGAACACGAGACTATGTGGATGTTGCTAATTGCTTCTGTTGAATAGGCAAGATTGATGAGGTATGTAGATCAATTAATTACCTTCAGAGCAGTAGCCCATTTGCATTCATTGCAATGCAGTCTGTAATCTCTCGCGAAGTGTCGCCTGAGGTCCCACAGGAGACACCTACTAGTAGATCACAAGCAGTCAACAACTTTCTGTCGAGTCTCAGAATACCAGCAACAGACGTGAACCGCATCGAAGCCATGTTCGACAGGATGGGAATCTATAGCAGGGAATATCTGGAACTATTTGCGACAATGGACAAGCGGGATGGATGGCTCGACGAGCTCCGTAAAAGCAACGAGCTTACTGAGATACAGATGCGCCTGCTACAGGAAGGGCTGGACAGGATTCAAATTCAGGGAGACGAAGAGTAGACGAGAGTGACCTGTACTCGTGCTTGTTGAGAATGTGGCTAGTAGCATCTATACTGAATTGTCATCGAATACTATTATCTCCAGAAGCTGAACAAGTTCCAATTTAGAGCATGAGACGACTAGAGAAAATATTGATATATAGCAGCATCTCCGACGCAAGCAGATCAGTAGATGATAGCGGTCACTATGAAAGCGCACATGATGAAGGTTAAGCTTCAAGTTCGCGTGATTGCAGGTCACCTTCACACGTGACCGTGTTGAATACGAGGCTGTCGCGTTTCGTGCGATCTGAGAGTGAGCTCGGATCTCGGCCCATATCTGCTTTTGGCTCTCATCCACTAGGGCTGCTGGACCCTTCTGCAGGGTACTATGGACTTCGACCCACAAGACTGCCCCACGACCATGCTGTTTTTATCAGACTCGGAAGAACTCGTTCGGAATGACATTCAGTCTTCCGTTCATTCGACCCTCGTCGGGCTCTCGGAGGAGGGGTTGTATGAAGTGGAATTACAGTATCCCGATGAAGAGGATGAACGAGAAGTAATGATAACCGGTGAGTCCAATGACTCTGGTCATGCGGAGAGTAGTACCTATAATGATGCGCATGGGATATATATGCAGGGCTCAAGATGCTCTTTTACGATGCTGCGCTCCGGGATTTCCACGATCCCTCTACCTTCCCATCGCGCTCTCCCCAGAGCCTAGCCATCCTGTTGAAGAACTGTCCATCGGCTCCGCATACGTTCTACGATCTGTGGCAGCGGCTTGTCCCCGCCATCTGTGCACTGTCCGGTGAGAAGAGGCACTATCTTCAGCGTGTCATTTGCGGTCAAGGGTGTGTTCCCTCTTCCTTTCCTCTTGATCTACATGTGTATGGGGTTGCCGACACCCTACAGGCAGTCTCCGAAGCGTTCTACTACTGGTGTAGTCGCCGAGACGAGCCTGCAAAGTCCTACGTAACTCCCCCTAGCATCGCGCTTTTCGAGATGACTGCAGAGACTGCGGTCTATGAGCGAGTGCCTCAGTCTTCACTACTTCCTCTTAAAACACAGCCAGCGTTGTTAGGTTATAACATGACGAATGCTGCTGTTGCCGAGCCCACCCAGGCACCATTGAGAAGGAGCAATACACTGCAAAACAAGCAGACACCCGCAGTGACGAACCCCGTGCACCATTCGCGTAAATCTCTAACAGACAATTCACCCTCTCACGCTCAATTGTGCTTTCAGGAACATCATCCACTGCCTCTGAGCTCGCGAAGATAGAGTCAGCGTATGAGGTCAACTGGCAGCATGTACCACCCACATTGACCCAAACACAAGTTGACCCTCTCCCCCGGCTCCCTTCGGGATGTCGACCACACATCTGGGCCTCGGTAGGTTGTATCTGCACATCATGCTCTGGATACTGATCACTACGTGGCAGAGTCGCGAGGAGCTTTGCGCAGTCATCTCTGAGCTTGGATTTATGCAACAAAACATCGTCTTCGAGCACACTGAGACCCCGGTCCTCTTCCTTGACGGGCCAAGATGTCTCCTGGACGAGTGGGATGGTGGAAAGAAGATACGACTAGTGATGTATGGGCATCATGCGATTGTTCTCATGATTACTGAATTGCTTTCCCTTCTGACAGGAACAGAAAGTACGACTTTCGCATCGCGCTTGCTCCTAATACCTGTTGTCCACCTGCGGCGATAAGTGTAGAGCAGCTGAGCGATGAAGCAACCTATGTGACCGATGTAGGCGTACTTCGCCAAGTAGGCCTACAAGACGGTTCGCATACGGTTGTCCCCAACCAATCTGACCCAACAGTAGAGGCCGCCGGATCTACCTCAGTTTCTTCCCTATCAGTATTGTCACCAGACGAAGCCCCTCCTGAGATCCTCGCCTTGCTTCTCGCACGCGAATCACGCCTTCCTGTCAGTATGATAATGTGTCGTGGTGCTGGTCTCGCCCCGTTTGCCCTTCCCGATGATTGCGAATGTGCGTTTCTGGGATTCTTCTTCATCTTAGACGTGGAAGTGACAGTGGGTTTTCCTTATTAGTTTCATTGTGTACGATGTAATTGACCTCAGGCTCTGAGCCAGTCATCGGAGTGTGTGGTGGAGGACACTCAAGGGCGGCATATTTCTGGCTCCAGATCATGGAGTTTCCAGTTCGTATGGACACCTGGCGGCGAAGACCCTGATGCGGATCATGCTACGAACTCCACTCCGTGGTGGATGGAGAAGCCAGAGCAGTCGTCTATATTGGATAGCCCAGATGCAACTCTAGAGTCTACCGATCAGGACGCCGATGCCGCGCCAATAGAGCATGCCTTCACATTGTTGCCTCTACACTTCCTCGCGCCACCTTCTCAATTCGACAGTGACAGCCGACCAGGCTGGCGCTGCACAGAATGTGGCAGGATTAACACCCAACGGAATCTGTGCATACAGCAGTGTGGCTCCTGCCCAGTAAGCCTATTCCCATAAGCTCTGTCGAGTGACTGAACGTACTGACTCAACAATCGCTTGTCTTTCAGACGTTGAATGTCCTTGCCCCTATCGCCGTCGAAAACGTCCGCCAGGTCCGCGGAACTGACCCAATGACTTTTCCCATGGATAGGTGCGATGAGGGCGTCGCACACTCATCGTCAGATGGGCCCGACGGATTCCGCGACTTTACGTATGCGTTCACGAGGACGACGCTAGTGCACCATCTCTTCACGCGAAACCATGCAGACCTCCAGTTCGAACCAACGCAGCTCTTCCATGATCTACAAGCCCAGGTTGAGATCCCCGCGGTTGAAGTCGGAAGTAATGGGCGAAGAAGCGGACACGTTGTTTACACCGTCGAATACTCCGGGTCGGCTTCGAAGAAGTCTGGGAAAAACTCAGCAAAAGAGAAATCATGGCCGTCCGATGTACCTGAATGTATCGTCCGCGCTCGCGAGCTTATGCTGCGCCGTAGCAGACTCAACACGTTTGCCTCCGACCCGATCATCAATCACCTCACAATCACGGCGTGGCGACGTGCCGGAAACAAGAAGGTCAGCGTTCGAGTGTTCAGCGCTCTATCCTCCGTCATGTCGTGTGTGTGTGTTTCTCACACTGGTTTGATAGGGCTGCAAGCTCGTCGCAGAGCGCACGCCAGTAGTCGTGTTGGCATTGGGTGCGGATGTTGAGCTGTCGTTCTTGTGTGTGTCCGCAACCGCGCGGTCGACTGGACGCTCGAACGCTGCCCGCTCGTCTCTTGCCACGAATGGGTCTACTAAATCATCCACATCTACCAAAGTAGTCGATGCGTCGGAAGGCACACAATCAGCTGTTGGTGAGGGGGCTCCAGATGCGCCGCTTCCCACAGGGCCGGCTCCCAAGAAGCCGAGGACGCTGAAAGGCAAAAACGACGAGCTGTTGATGGTAACTCTCGTGCACGGCGACATGCTAGTCCTCGAAGGCGGGGAGTTCGAGGTTCGTCCCCGATGCAAATTCATATCACTTATTCCTATAACTGATGGTGCATGCAGTACTCGATGAAGAAAACAGGAATGAGTGTTGGTGAGCGTTCCTTTGCACCGACCCTCTGTTCTTCCTGCAAGGCGCAGTACTGACGATGTTACAGTGCTGTTCGGGTCTCAGTGACCACGACATGACGTGATGAGAGCAGTGCGGATACTTTTCATTATTCCTTATTTGATGTTTCAAGGCCTGCAGCTGTATCGTGCCATGAGTGTACTCTTTGTTCCACTAGACACGCTCGCATCCCGTCACCGAGGCATTTCAATCAACCCACATTCAGAGAGTCTTTGACAAAGTCAGGTGAAGAATGACTTTCGTCTTGGCTGGCAAACAGTTCAGCACGCTATCTTCAAACCTGAATATGCGTACGTCGGCACGATCTCGCTCACGACCAAATTGTACCATCTTATGTTATACAAGAGTGTATTTGAGGGAGTATATTTTAGAGATTACTTACATAGGAGACCACTAATGTGAACTACGATCTGCGTGAGTTGGGCGAGCGCTTTGAGGACCCCAGGCCCATGAGGATGGCACCCGACTGTCCTCCATGCAGTGTATATACCCAGCCTGTACAATTGAGTAACTCCATGTACTCAACAGTACCAGCGGGCAAGAGCAGCGCTGAAGGACCCCGCATGTTAATATTTCTCAAGTGGGGCCGCAAGCTCATGATTGATCCGTTTATTGCATCAGGATACTGGAATAGTACTTCCCTGAATGGCAATTGTTGATGTGCATGCAATATTTTGCACAACAGAGCGTGTTCATTAGGAGAATAATTTGGCACCTCCGTCATCCTCAAACTGTACGCAGTTTAGGGTTACTCAGCTGTTTGGAGGAGGTCCCGGGCTCAATTCCCGGCCAGGCCCTTGGATCACACTTGGATACTAATATTTTGCACAACAGAGCGTGTTCATTAGGAGAATAATTTGGCACCTCCGTCATCCTCAAACTGTACGCAGCAGATACCCTCTATTGGGACGAGTGACTATCAGTAAGAGTCCGAAGTCTCATTAAGTATTATTAATCTCAGGAGGTATAATGGTGACTCTCAACTGATCTACCAACAACTGGGTTACCTCACGAAGCCGTGACGCCAATGATGGGTTGCAGACTGCTTTTGGATACATGATGCACGCCGAGTAAAAGCATTCGTGCGGGGTCAACATCCTTGTCGTCTTGGCGTAACGCGCGTCCGTGTTGCAGCTCCCGTTCCTAGACAATGAAAGTGCGCGTTACATTCACGACGATTGTTGGACGAATCATACACGAGGTACTACAATTCGGGACGTACCGTGAATCGCTGGATCTCCTTGGCTAGGATCGCAGCGAGCTGGCCGCGGGTTGGGCGTTTGGTTTTCCCGCGAAGGATATTCGTCTGGTGCTCGTATGGCTGGTGGCCCTTGACCTGACAACAACAATGACATCCATCGTGCGCGAACGTCGATCAGTCAGTTTTAGGCGCGGATGCGAGCGTGTAAGGCGAGAGAAGGGGCTCACGAGGATCCGGACGGACATGGATATTCGTCTGGTGCTCGTATGGCTGGTGGCCCTTAACCTGACAACAACAATGATATCCATTGCGCGCGAACGTCGATC
Organism: Lignosus rhinocerotis TM02; assembly: GCA_000743315.1. Classification (NCBI taxonomy): domain Eukaryota; kingdom Fungi; phylum Basidiomycota; class Agaricomycetes; order Polyporales; family Polyporaceae; genus Lignosus; species Lignosus rhinocerus. The sequence continues at coordinate 144,306 of KN050008.1, forward strand.
AGTCAGGTTAAGGCGCGGATGCGAGCGTGTAAGGCGAGAGAAGGGACTCACGAGGATCCGGACGGACATCTTCTGGCTGAGCTTGACGTCGTCTGGAAATGCGGGCTTCTCGTGACCGGGGAACGCGTGGCAGGCATGCACGCCATCACACTCGCAGTCTGTGTCGTCCAAGGAAGAGAGGGAGAGCGCATGCTGGACAGTGATCTGACCGAAGCTGATTGGGGGAGAAGGCGCCGCGTCGGGCGTGGCGCCGTTGTTATACGGATCTTGTGCGAGGATCTGTTGGCGAGGATGGAGCCGAGTCAGAGTGCAGTTCGCGTCGTGTGTGTGTGTGTGTCCGTGTGCTGTGTGCTGTACATACCCCGACTTCCTCGTCCACGCTGTCGTCTATGTCCATGGGGGCAACCGAGTCAGAAGATGAAGAGGCGGATGAAGACACGAATGAGGACGCGTCGTCGGTCGCAGAGGATTGGTCACGCTAGGAGTGGGGTGAACAAGACTGAAGAAAGCGATGTGACGTAATGACATACATTTGGTTCTTCAGGTCCGGAGATGCAGCGTAGGAGATTACTGCATGTGGGACAGCACACGCCGAATGTGGATTGGAAGCAAACGGTGCAGAGACCGAACGTGGTGGCCATTCTAGGCAGAACCTGCAGAGGATTACGAGGATAAAGGCAACTACAGCCTCGAAGCAACTGTGTAAGGGCATATATACACTGCATCGGGCGTCAAGATGCAATGCAACACGCATACCTTGACACCCGCCATGGCCGGAACAGTTTTCTTGGTTTTGGTTATCTGTGCGCGCTCCGACGGTCCGAAGGGCGATGGAATTAGAAGGAAACCGCCGAAGCCCGAGTCAACGGAGGGTGTGAGCAGGGTTGGGTACAGGTACTACAGGATCCGGAGCCATCGGATGAACATGGTATGACAACCTGCCAGGGAGAGCTGTCGGACCGCGGCGAACAAATGGTGCAACACGGAGCAGGGGCTCACGTGCATCGCTTCCAGGGTCTAACAACGGTAGAAGTCTGGAAAGTGCGTCGATAAACAACCTAAACAGATTGTCTTTGAGGTGAGCCGGTTGAGGATAAGCCCTCGAGGATGATGTATCAATCTTGTGGCATTTTTTATGACATGATAGAAACCGGAAGAGTGAGTATTTGGACGCGCGCTTGAGGTCCGTAGACGACACCGGATTGTGGATCGTGAGGAAAAGTCAGCGACCATTCTCTCTGTGTGAGAAAATGCGCTCCGACCCACGTAACGGCGCTGTTTCCGGAGAGCATTTGTGTGCGTGTTCCATGATCCTCCGAGTACATGCTGTGAGGTCGGGCAAGTGTTTTCAGTTTTCGGTACCAAACAGTAGCTGAAGGGCGCCAAACTTACAATGCAGTACATCGCTCTCCAACTCAACTGCAAAGAACGACCGCGTTTTGGACACGTGGGTTGTATAAACCGGGGTAGAACCTAGAACGGATGCTCCAAGTGGACGCACTGGTTAGATCTAACATATAACTTCGACCCAACGCGGTCGGAACAATTGCTACTTGATATGTTGAGGGAGAGATTGAGAAGAAACACGGACTAGTCCGGTCTTGGTCGTAGAGGGCAGTTCGGCAACCATCAGACCATGCACAGGAGAGATGTGCACTATGCTATACAACCAAAGGAACTTGACTACATAAAGTTCGTAGTCACACAGTCGGGAACTTGAACCATCGCCTAGTATCATTACAACTGGTGTGTAACAATCTATCGTGATTTATCACCGGCCGCTCTGAAGGTGAAAAGTACTTGAATGAATACCTCAGGCCTCAATGCCCGCTGACGTTCTCCTCATTCAATGCATCTGCAAGCTTCTGCAGTTGAACCGAGATGGTTGTCTCCCCGATATTCTTGACAAGACTGCGGGCGCGGAAGCGATGAATGAAATTGTCGAGACGCTTCTGCGCGACCTCGGACGGGATGGCCTGAACGTTGAGCGTGCGAAGACGGAGCGGAGGAGTGAGAGCGGCATCCATGAAGAGCAGAGAAAAAACAGACTCTCGGTAAGTGATACTTGAAGTACGCGAACGAACTTGAAAAGTAGGTAAGCTCGAAAAGGCAAAAAGCGTACAGGGTGCTGGGGTGGAGACCAGTCACGTGCGTGGGGTTATTAAGTGGTACGACTCGGACATGTGTGAAGGGGAGAAACTTGAATGAGGGCGCAGGACTCGACCCTTCCCCAGGTTTAGACCGTCCTCGACACGCCAGCTCTATCCTTATTCTACGAAAATCAGACATAATGGGTGCCGCGTCTATGCTCATCCTCCTCATCACCCATCCCCTCGAGTTCCGCACGCTCATCCAGTACAAGGTCTGGCATGAACCCCGGCGCGATATCTCACAACCCTCGGAATATGCCACCTCAGGATGGGACCGTCCTTCGATGCGCAGGTGTTGGGAGTTCCTCGACCACTCAAGTCGAAGTTTCACTGCTGTCATCAAGCAGCTAGATGGTGACCTGGCCAGAGTAGTGAGTCCTCTCGTGTCGTGTCGTCGTGTGCGCGCCAGACGCCTTGCCCCTGACGGCACCCATCGCGCGGGTTTGTGAATCAGAGAGTTTTCTCTTTGGGCACAGGCTCGGCTTTGGTATGTATTGTCTGTCACCCCGACTGCACTATCGTAAGCGATTGTCTGGCAGGCTTGCGTCCTGTTACCATGCTGGGTAACCCCAATATTGTACGCGGTTGTTCATATCAGTGCGCCAATAGTCGGTCAGCTTGACTAGGTAAATGCGTCTGTCAGTGTGGACCATTGGTAGTCTTCGCTGTCTGTGACTTGCTCGCGCATGCATTACTTGGTGTCCAGTCAGAAAGGGGTACAATAGGAAGTCACCGCATTGCGAGCGTAACCTTCCTCGTAACAAGACGTCTCGAGATTAACAACCACACAGGTGTGCTTGTTTTACCTTGTGTTACGTGGGGTCGATACGATCGAAGATGACATGACGCTTCCTGACGAGAAAAAACAACCCATCCTTCGTCAATTCCATAAACTCGCCCTAGAGCCCGGGTGGACATTCGACGAGTGTGGGCCCAATGAAAAGGATCGCCAATTATTGGTAGAGTGGACTGTAGTGCGCGAAGAGCTTATGCGGTTGGATGCTCGGTACGTCCCTTGACCCTCACACACCAAGAAAGTGTTGGCACTCATGCACTATTCACACTTACTCGGTCTATGCTCGTCTTGACTCTGTCATTGTGTTTCAGGTACCTCGACATCATCATCGATATCTGCGAGAAGATGCAGGTGGGCATGGCTGACTTCGCGCACAAAGCAGTAGTAACCAAGACGACCTCCGTCGAGACCATCGACGAATACAACCTCTACTGCCACTATGTCGCCGGGCTTGTTGGCGAGGGCCTCACGCGCTTTTGGTCGGCGTCCGAGAAGGAGGTGAACTGGCTCGGGAAGCAGCTTGAGCTGTCGAACGCGATGGGCACCATGCTTCAAAAGACGAACATCATCCGTGACTTCCGCGAGGATGCGGAAGAGCAGCGCTACTTCTGGCCGCGTGAAATCTGGGGGAATGATCTGTACGGGCGCGCCGTTGGAGGGAAGCCCGGGTTCAAGGAGATGCGCGAGCTGTATCAGCCGGGGAACGAGAAGCAGGCGCTTTGGGTGCAGAGCGCGATGGTGGTCGATGTGCTCTTGCACGCGTGTGACTCCCTCGACTACCTCCGGCTCTTGACGGAACAGAGTGTGTTCTCATTCTGTGCGATCCCGCAGACGATGGCGATGGCGACGCTTTCGCTGTGTTTCATGAACTACGAGATGTACCAGAGGCACATCAAGATCCGGAAGGCGGAGGCAGCTTCAGTACGAACTTTGTTTTCGTTCACTATCAACACTCACTATTATTGCTGACTACGGCCTACTGTTCCTGTCTCTAGTTAATCATGCGATCAACCAACCCCCGTGAAGTCGCATACGTCTTCCGCTACTACTCCCGGAAAATCCACGCCCGTGCCCTCCCAGAAGACCCGAACTTCTTACGCCTTTCAGTAGCATGCGGCAAAGTACGTGACTGTCCTCCATCTATCAATATGCACATCGAGTCACTGTTGACACTGCCATTTGTCCCCTTCCAATCGACACGTCTACCCCAGATCGAGCAATGGTGCGAACGGCACTACCCCACCTTCGTCCAGCTCGGCTCCATCTCTGGCGCGGTCATGTACGACGCCGCCGACATGCGCAGCAAGGTCGTCGAAGCCGCGAACGCGCGTGATCGCGAGCTCTCGCGCGAGAAGCGCCTCGCTGACTTCCACGCAAAGTACCCTGGCGCTGTCGCGAAGCTCGATGAGAAGGAAGAGGGCACGCTCTGGGAGATGTTCATGTACCTCGGCGCCGCGTTCGCCATCGTCATCCTCCTCAGTCTCGGCGCCGCGTGGGTGCTCATGAAGTACTACGACCTCAAGTTCAAAGTATAGGTGTCGGCCTGCGCGCTTATTCTTCAACCAGGTCACAAGGGAGAAGGGGGCGCGCTGCATCCACCAGTGCATGTCGACGGCGATGTTGGGGCAATTATGGGTAGTGCGGATGGGGAGATAAATTATCCAGGATGCTCATATGGGTTTTGAGTGCCTGCCTTCAGCCATTCACATGCGCTCCTCGGCTGCCACCCGCACGCCGCTTGGTTTGGTGGAGTGATGATAATGTTCATATACGAGATATACCCAAATTACAATACAGTGCTGATATATAAACGCGCGATGGCTACTTCGTCAAGCGATGGGCGACAAGCGCATAAAGCTAAGAAGTAGTATACACACTACTTTGACAAGGTAGAGATGCATTGATACCACACTTGTTGTCTATTTCTTGCGCTTGGAAGCTGGGTGAGAGCATGAGTACCCTTGCTGATCATGGTGAACGGCTAACTGACCTGTCGATTGCGCTGCTGCCTTGCGCTTCTGGCCAGGCTTGGGCGACTCGTCGCCTGCCTTGTTCGCCTGCTTCTTGGGTTTTCTACGCATGCCGTCGAGCGAGACAGGTGCGCCGGGATCCTGCTGACATTCCGGACAGAACCATTCCCCATCCGGGACAGCGTCCAACGGAGGATCAAGGCATCTCAAATGGTACGGGTAATCGCACTGCATGCGGATGAAATCTGTGAGCTACCAAAGATCTCAGAAGGAGGGAAACTGAACTGACCTTGTCGCACGCCAACGGAGAGTCGTCGTCGCCGTTGTCCTGGTCGCATATCACACAAATGTCCGGCGGGTTCACGTCTGCAGGGTGACGAGGGAGATTAGAGAACTTCTCGTTAGGCTGCGCAAGGATGAAGGTCGTGTTCTGTCCGGCGGCAATCCTGCATAAGACCGAGACGAGACGAGTGAGCTCAATCACAGTCATCGTGGACATCCAGGTTGCCCACTGTATCACGTCGATGCCGCTGAGCGGCATATTTTGTACGGGCTTCGTGGCACTCTTGGGCTGATCGGGGCCATGACCAAGTTCACCTGAACATCAAGGATTTGAAAGGTGTTCAAGGCGCTTGAGCAGATCAGCGTACCGTTCAGTGCTCCTTGGCCGAATGCAATCGTCATGACGCCGCCTTCCTCTTGGGCGAGAGCCCAATGGGTGACACCACCGCACGCTGCATGTATGATCTTGCAGCCCCTGGACTCTCTCACTAAGACATCAAGCACATGCCACTAGCTGCGAACACGCTCACTGCATTTCCTGAAGCCACTTGAACGTCGAGAAGGGCTGTCCACCAGATCCTGCAAGCGAGAGAATCAACCCACGAGAGACCGACCATCTAACAAGGGACGCACCATCGCCGGTGTTCTTCCACTTTCCGGCAATCCAATACATGCCCTGCTTATCTATCACGATCGAGTTTGATGGACCCGCATTGACATGGGCACCCATGGTAATCTCGTTCGGTCCCGCGAATTGGGGGACCATCTCGGGCAAGAGAGTATCTCGCTGGTGTCCTAAACCCAAGCGACAGTATCCATTGTAGCCCCAAACGAACACGCGTCTACAACGACGTTGCGACGGGAGCATCAGTGAATGGTCAGCCGGTTGAACGGTAACATGGGAACTTACCCGTCGACATCAAGAGCTATTGCGTGCTGGGGGCCACAAGAAATCTGCACAATCTTGCGCTCGGAGAGTTTCTTGACAATCTCTATGTATAGTTCTTATATTCCGTGGGCACACGATCAATCAAATCACTCACTTGGTTCGGTTTCGTAGTCAAACGCTGACTTGCCAGCGGACACTATACGCTCGCCAGCTTCGCCGTTCCCTAGCTGACCTTTTTCCTCACTACCGAAAGTGAACACTGGCCAGCTATAAGAAAGTTGACCAAAGCAAGACACAAAGGACCACCCACCTTTGCCACTTTCAGTGAGCACTGCTGAGAAGGTGATGCCGGCCGCAGCCTTGGTGACCTTCTCCTTCGTACCTCCAAATATGGGTCCGTTCACCAGTTTGAATGTCTGTATCTCTGGGCATGCGGGATGACCACACTACATTGCCCAAAGTTTAGAGATAACGCGAACCCAGCCACTTGATCAATACGAGCACTCAAGAACTCACTTGCCCCGCATGGTTCGCCCCAGTAGACCATAACTGCCCCTTGCTTCCCACGAGCAAAGTATGGTTTCGCCCGCATGCTGCATGGACAAACCGGGTATCCTTTGGCGCACCCAAATCCTGGGGAACCAGCCGCCTCGGTTCGTTCTCAGAGATCGCGTCAACGCCAGTCACACCCAGGCAGGATTTGTCGTTGCGTCCAAATAGCCATGCGATACCGTCGACGTCAAGCACAACGCAATGGCAGCCTGCACATGACGTGTGGATCGAGACGGCCTTAATGTTGCTGAGTGAGCGGAGGATATGAGGTTCAGGCAAATCGGTGCTGTATGCAAGGCCTGGCTTGGGATGGAGCCGAAGAGCTAGGGAGATGAAGGAACACGCACGAGGTACCATCTTCCTGGCTCTTTTTCCCTCCTTTATCTTTCTTACCCAGTCGCGGCCTGTGGGCAATATGAGTTGTTGACCGGGTGCAAGATACAAGCCAGATGTTCGCTGGCCCTGAAACGTCCCTCGCGTGCGCCGCCTCCCTCACGAAGCCAGAGACGCAGCCACCAGCAACAATTTCACGAGTGCGGTACTCACCAGTCAGTTCCTCCACAAAGCAGCACTTGGAGCGCGGAAAGCATCGTTCAGCGACAACAGATCGAACAAGGAAGAGAGAGATGTACCTCTGCCCCATTGTTGGTCAGACTGGGAGCTTGTGGCAGCGGGACTGGAAGGGTTGGACATTGTTGCACCGCCTGGACTTGGAGAAGGTTGGACTAGCGAGAACGATGCGTGTGACAGGCGGTCGCGCTCTCTCGCTACCCGCCCAAACTGTCAGTCCGCAAATCCCATCACCGATGGACTCATCCTCTGTCCGACGTCGCTTTCGGCACTACTCAGGCTCTGGGAAAGCTATGGTACATTCTATTACTAAACTTAAGAGCAAGACCGTCCAAGTAGCGTATACAATATACATTGAAAGCATGCGATAATAACCAATTACCCCTGCGTAATCACCAGAATGCGCACCTGCAGTAACCCCATTAGTACGAGTCTCACTTATTTGGTGATGACCAACGTACCACCCAGAGAAACACTGGCACAAGTTCTCTAGCGACGTAGCTTGCAGAATGAGCTTATCGACTTGCGCAGACACCGACAACACCTCTTCTGGGTTGAAGTCTCGACCTGAGAGCAACAGCATGAGCGGGAAGACTACAGGACGTCCGTAAGATGACGTACCTGTGAGTTTATCTTGTACGCGTCTGTACACGAACAGCGCACGCTCGTTCCGGACTTCTTGCGCCTCTGAATGCATCGAACCGAGTCAATATCTCAAACGCTATCACACAATCTCGGCACATACCGTTCAGAATGTCATTCTCGTCCGCCTTCAGCTTGCGAATCGGTGCTGTGGGATACGCTGCTGCGCGGACAAGGTCCGTTGTCCGTCCGCTGTCACCTAATTACAGCGTACACGTAAGGACGGAGTGAATAGGGAGAGGGTGCAATGCGCTATACAAATCGCGAGAAGGAATAGGAGGATTAGGCAACCACATACCTTCTCCTCGACGCGTGTCAACGTCTGGTTGCATCAACCGCCAATTGATTAGCGGGTCGTATACAAAAGCCTCCAAGACTGCCATGAGAGACTCCTTGTTCGCCCGAAGCACCTTCATGCTAATCTCGCATGTGTTCCTGAAGCTTCCCTCGATGCCGCTCACTTCCATCGCGTGCGTGAGCATCCTCGTCAATCGGAAGGGAATCTTCTCTGGGAACTTCTCGCGGTGCATGGCCACCTCGAAACAGTCGCCGAAATCGATGTGTACCACCTTGCCAGTGTTGCGTTCCAGCATGAGATTGGACGGGTGGCGATCTCCGAGACCAAGGATGTAGCCGACCATACTGTTGACAGCAAGTGAGCGAGTGTATGTAGCTCGACGTTCCAACCAGTGTTCGGAGTTAATGCTCTTCAGCCAAAGCACTCGGTAGAGATCCTGGCCAGTAGTGTTCTCAAGGGCGTACTCGAAGACTTCAATCTTCTGCAGCAAAATCAGGTTCTCGTAATCGGGCGCCATCTGAACAACACATCAGTCTTACTCCCTATGATTCCTGGCAGAGTGGAACCGACCTGCAGCATCAACCGGTATTCGATATTGAGTAAAACCTTTCTTGACTCTCGGTAATCTCGGACAAGCACGTGGAGTGTGTCACTATCCTTCACCCAACCAAGCAGACCAGCATTTGGTGCCAAGGGAATGACGGGGAAGCGTTGAATATGGAGACGTCTCTTGAAGCAGTCCGTGTCCACTGACAGCAACCCATTCACCAGACTGAAGAGCTGCATGACACGTTCGTCTTGCCGTAAGTCCTCGTGACCCTTGAGCAAGAACTGGTAGTCCTTGCCATCACTACCCTTCATCGATAGTCGGCGTGGACGTTGTTTGGACGAGATGACAGTGAGCTTTGGCGCAAAACTTGAGATCTTGATGACTGGCTTTCCGCTATGGTATGTACCTGCAACGATAGGTAGGGTGAGTGAGTGTATTTCACACACAAGGGTAATACCAACCAGGCACAGCGAGCTCTAGGCTGCGCGCCTTCAGCAGCTCAGGAGAGACGTATTGAAGGTCAAGGGTTGTCAATTGTGGTAGTTGCTTCTCGATCTTCTTGAATACCTGGAGTATGAGAGATGTATCAGTGCTACACATCAGGAAACATACGATGTCCACTCACTCCATAATAGATCTCCCACGCCTTTTCTAAATCACGCTTTTCGCCGTAGATCGTGTACCGTCTGCAAGCCTCGCGAGCCTCATGCAAGTCTCGGCCAAACACTTGAGTGAAAGAGATCTCACGGGCGGTTTTAGGCCCCTGGAATGACTAGTCAAACCATGCAATCAAGGTAGGAGAAAGATCACTTACTGCTTCAAGCATGTCATGTAGAGGTTCCAAGAAGGCGATCATACCCATGGGGTTGTGGTCCGTAAAGTAGAGTCTAGACGCCTCTTCAAGGCCTTCATGCCACAACTCGTGCCACAAAATTGCTACGCGAATGAGTTCATGACTGACGAGTAAGGCTTGCTCGACGATCACAGGACTGTGCTCCTTCATGCGATCCATGATGTTCAGTGCAGCCTTCTTCCGGATGGCACTGGACGACTTGGACGCGACCGTAAGAGGATAGACGAGAGCCTGAGGATGGTGTTTGCCGACATCTGTAAGCAAATTGTTGATGTTCCGGCGGATATTGCTGCTCGGTGTCTGGATTCGTGCGATGATCTGGACATGACTCTCAATGAGCAAGCGCCCTGATTACCAACAGGAAGAGTAACTTACCTGAGGAATGACCTCCAGCCACGTGTCGACCTCGACGTCAGTGAAACCATTGCTCATCGCGTGGCTGACATCGTCGTGTGCACCATACTTGAACCACAGGGTGAGCAGTCGGAGTGTATCTTGCAATGCGTTTTCGTTCCTCAGAGCAATCGAGCGGAAGAAGCCTGATAGCAACCCTCAGTAAGCGCGTTGTACAAGTCATAGGTATAAGAAATGCTTACCGTTTACGGCGGATACGATGTGCGCAGCGAGCTCATTCCCGGGGACGTCACTGATTTTGTTGAACTGCTGGTTTTCCAGGAAACTGACGACCTCGAAGTTCGCCAACGCCCATGTATGCCATGCCTTGTACCAGGCGGAATCGTAGTGCGTGGCAAGGTAGTACGATTGTAAGATGTCCTTGATACTCCGCTAGTGGGAGACCGATGCATTAGCACGTAGCACCGTGGAAAAGGTAGATCATACCCCATCCCACTCTTCCTTTAGTGCGGACTGCCATTCCCCGAGTTTAAAGTAGCATCGAGCAAGGAGTCGTGACAGTTCTTCCAACTTGCTGTTGCCAACCGGCTCGGCCCGCGTTGTCGTTCCAGATTGGATATCCCGCGCCAACTTAGTGGAGAAGTCGCGCAGGTAGCTGAGCGTCGTTTCCCTCTCTCCCTTGGCCCAATTGCACTTGAGATGAGCATAGATGACCATGGGCGGTGCCTTGGAGTACTGTTGTTCGCGATAACCGGGTGGCTGATGATGCTGCGGCTCATGTCAGTAGCTATCCTTGCAGGGCAGCGGAGGCGACAACATACCCTGTCAGGCCACAGTAACGAGTTGATCGTTTTCTCGGCAAGGAACATACGATCGGACTTTCGGCAGAGATTGGCAAACTTGATCCACATGACAGGATCATCTTCGGGAGACAGCACCAGAGCGCGCACTTGCAGGATACGTTGCCAGACCTCGACATCTGGCTGACATCCCTGCAACCTTTTCATCCATGTCTTCCTCATGGCCGCTTGGCGGTCTGGCTGGTCGGCATGTTGCTTGTAGTTGACGATTTCCTCTAATTCCGATAGCATCTGCGCCCGTACCATCGTGCTGTCATGTCATCGGCTTACTACTCATACCTTGCCGTTGTGAGAGCACTCACTTGTACGACCGACCGTAGCTCTCGCCAACGAGCGAAGTTAGCTCTGGGTCGAGCAAGTCACGAGCCTTCACGATTTGCGCCATCGCCTTCGGGAACTGATTCTGGTGCACAAACAGGATTGCCCGGTAGAAGGGACGATCAGCAGAATCGGGTTTCATTGTCGTGATGTAGTCGTCCATTGACTCCCAGTCGTTCAACGCCCATGCAGCTGCCGCGGCCATGGGCGCAATCTCCCTTCGATCCTCGAGGTTCGCATCTGACCAGTTCTCCTCGACTTGCTTTGCGAGCTGATCCCATTCTCCCAGTGCATGTAAACACTTCATACGTCCAATGGCAATTTCAGGGGCACCAGGATCGTGGATTGCACGTTTCTCGTACGTTTCGAGAGCTTCCTGCCAGCGGCCGAGTCGTTCGTACCACTCTTCATGCTTGCTGGCATCGTACTGCTCACGAGCAATCAACAGCGTTCCCCAAGCGGCGTCATGTTGCTGCAGCTTTGAGTTAATACTGATGAGCGCCTCAATGATCGTCGGGGACGTCTCCGTAAAGAACTCAAGCTCCTTGTAATGCAATGCCTTGGCGTAGGCATGGAACTTCATGGCGTATTCTCCGAGTGTGCGATTCTCGATGGGAAGCGCCTTCTCCTCGTGCTCCATGAACTCGGCAAGGTTGAGCAGCCTGTGAACCAGTTCGGAGGGTGCGTTGTTTGACGTGATCGCATACTCGATGGAACGAACAAGATCCTCCTACATGAAATGTCAACAAGAAAAGACATGCCTACACTCGGTCACGACGCACCTGATATTGATCATACAACTCTCCCCAACATGATACAAATGCGGCATTGAAGAGCTCCCTCGCGAGAGGCTGGTGAACGTCGACCAAACTCATGCATGCACGGAGGGCGTGAGACGGTGACTCCCTCATGAATTCGACAGAGAGCTTCTGGATCCACTCAGCCCAATCCTCCTTGGTAGCCACCTGCGAAACATCCCAAGCCTGCTTGAGGTGCTGTTGGTTGACAGCCATCTTCGTAGCTTCAGCTGGAGCCTGGAAGTCCGTAGCCTTCGAGCTATCACTCGCCCTAAGTATCCTCAGTACGGGTAGGTCATCCCATCTAACCCACTCACAGATCCAGGACGGACGTTTCTTGTGGTAGCCGTTCGCCTTTCAGGAGCTTGTCAATGAGGTTCTCGTACCGCAGATGGGTGATGCGATTCCGCATGATAGTCTGTGAAATCGATCAGCATCACACATCGTCGGCATTCCCGTCAGAATTCATCACCTTGCGGATTGTCGAATGGAAGATGGCAAAGTCTGACCCCAACTGCACCATCAAGGCGCAGAGCGTATCCAAAACAGCCTGTCTCAGCTCGTTGCTTCCCGTATTCAGTACTCGCACCAGAGGATGGATAATGCGCGAAGCGTGATCTGAGAAGTTGACACGTTTTGTCAAGCCCTCGATTGTATGGATCGCCTTCTTGCGTAGCGCGGTTGACGCGTCGGGGCGCTCGTAGGTCTTTACGATGAGTGGGATTACAAGCTGGAGGTACTCCTCGATGTTTGCCCCGAACGTGAGGAACGCATCAAATATCTTCATCTGCGTATTACCTGTCTTCTCGTTCAGCTCGCCCTCGAATACCTTCAGAATCGGTGGAAGGATCATGGGGATGAAGGGCTTGAACTCGGCGTCGAGTGCCTTGCCGAGGGCTTCAACGAGAGACATCAGAGGAAGTTGCAGCAGGCCATTGTCCCAGAGGTCTTGCACAAGTTTGAAAATCTCCGTTGTGTGGTTCCGGACATGCTGCTTGATGATACCAACCAGGATCGCAAGCTGTTCCAAGTGAAAGACCTGAATACGTGACGACGAGGTTCGGGCAACTGCGGCGAACGCGGGAATGATCTGGAAGGATATTTGCATGCTATTCACACTCATGTTAGCCACACGACTCACCTGCGGAAGGAAGGTCACGCATTTCAAACCCTGCGTCTTGAAGATCGACATAATCGCTTCGATGACCTTGTGGTGGTGGTTGCCTAATGACTGGTCTTTGAGGATGTTCAACAGTGCATTGATCGCGACAGTCTGGTAGTAGTCGTCGGACGCAGTGGACGCTCCCGTTAGATTCCTAGAAGTCGCACTGACAAGGTTAGACGAGACTTCGCTCGCAGCATCTTCTTCCGGCTTGATTTTGCGCCTGTAAGGATCTAGAGCACCGAGGATACCAAGCACCTTGATCACTTCTCTTCGCACAGCCTGGCTCAATTCTGTCCGTAGAATCCTGCTCAATATCTGTAGTAGCTGAGGGTACTCGACGAGCGGGGCAATCACGTAACCAGTACTTGAGCAAAGTTGACCGAGGGTGTGTAACGCAGCGTCGCGCTTCTGCAGCGAAGGATCGGCCAGCTTGGCAATGATGACCTGCATGAGGTCCGGGACGTGAGGCATAACATCTTCCCCTCCGACACAGGAAAGCTCTCCAAGACACATGAGGATGTTTGCAGAGACAGTCGAGTTCGGGTCATTCGCCTTCGGCAGCAGCACCCGGAGCATAGGGATTGCGTACGGCTTGATGAGACGCTGGGTCGCGTTGACGAGCAAAGTGAGAAGACGGGTGCATTCTTCTCGGTTCCGCCTGATTGATGGATGTCAGTACAATGAAGAGTATACCTGCCCAATCATACGGGCACATACGTCACTGTCGAGTATTCGAGCTCAGTCAAGAGCTGAATGAGAGCTTTGCGCAGTGAGGGCATCACATATGCGGGGTTGTGCATAGCCAGGCGACCGATGAGTGATACAGCCGTTACACGATTCTCGAAGACTTCATCGTTGACAGCAATGAACAAGGATCGCACGTTCTCAGCCTGAGCGAGGTGCTTGTCGAAGCGCTCATGTAGAGAAGATAGTACTGTCTGTCGAATGCTAGCATCTGGCCAGAATCATGAGTTGTGCTTACGAAGGAGGAGGCCGTCCCAGCTTACCTGGGTCTGCGATGGCCACAGTGAGCAACTTGTCGATCACGTCACTGATAATCTCAATCGAGTGATTGCTGGCCTGGTAGCAGATCGGATCCCGCACGAAAAGACGACAGCACGTAAGTGCCGCCGCACGTCTTACTTCAGGGTGATCCTGATCTAAGTAGGGGAGAGCACAGTCATGGACGAACTCGTTCAATACATGTCCTGAATGGCCATATTAGTGACTTTAAAGAAATCAGTAGGTATTGACATACCGCTGAAGTCGAATGTGTGGAGGGTCGTCAGTGCAAGAGTGATCAGTTCGGGACCCTTGATCGAATTTGCACCCTCCAAAGGTACAGGCTCTTTGGCTGCCGCGCCGGAGTCACCACGAAGTAATGCTGGTGGGGCACCAAGAGGTTTATAACTATAACCGCTTAGGATGATTGATAGGTTGTCCAGTAATCGATCTATGGCCATTGAGAAGTGAGGACGGCAGTGCGATGGTGTAGAACCTCACCCTGGATAGTCTTCAGCAAAGGCGGGATGTGCGTAGCAATGGCCACGAGAGCCTGACGCAACGGCTCGCTGAGCCCGCAGCCAAACATGAGATCTAGTTGATCGTGCAATAGCTTCGTCAAGTTGGGCCCTACGGCTTGCGCCAACATGCCAACACATTGGAAAATTGGTTCCTCTTGTGCAGCATTCTTCTTTCTAAGGAACTGCTCAGACAACGCTATACAATGAACGTGTCAGTCGAACCTACCCCCTTGATTGTAAACCTGCTTTGACATGGAACATGATAGAGTCTAGGAAGGGTTTCATCTCGCTCCCGACGGCTGTCGCGACGTGACCAATAGCAATGAACGCTACCGAACGCTCGTTGGTCTTCTCAAGCTGAGCAAGAAGATGAGCCATAGCCTTATGCAGAAAATGTTCTGAAAATGTCTGTGTATCGTAGACAGCTAGGGTCGGAATAAGAGTGATGACCATCTTGCGGACGATAGCTTCTCGATGCACTTTGAAGGAGAGTATCTGTTCGGCAGCATCGAGGAAGTTCTCCTTCATGAACTATAATCGCATCAGACAATCAGTCGAAGCTACCATTGACGATCCGCACAACCTACCATGCCTCCGTGGAGTAGCAACTCACGGTACGTAAGGAGCGAGCCATGAATGACCTCAGGTTGTGACATTTTAAGACCCATCTGCGCGTCCTGCAGGATTTTGAGCAAGAAAGGGCTTCGCGCCTGTCGCTCACGCTGAGTGATGATCTCCAAACAAGCGGCAAGAAGCTCGGCTGCGCTCTCTCGCACAATGAGACGCTGATCACGAAGGGGAGCGAGAATCTTGTCGAAAACAAGACCTATGTGCGACTGAAAGTACGTTGGGCTGTTACGCGCGAGCTCCTTCAAGATGAGGACACCCGCATGCCTCCCGAACTCTGGCTTGTCCGTTTGCAGCAGTGCGACAGCTGCTTGAACCTCGTAATCCATGAAATAATCGCCAAACGCGGGGCCGCTTATTTCCGCGATTTGACCGAGGGTCTTGGATGCCGCGAGCATGACATTGATGTCGGTGTCAGGAAGGAGAGCCTTGACATAGTTGTACAGGCGGAAAAGATTGCTCTTAGATTCAATCTCTCCCTCCACCTTCAAGAGATGATCTATCGAAGCAAAAGGATGGGTCATCGCCTATGCGAGATCCATTCCGCTCACCTATAGCCAGTATGCCTCCCAACTTCTCCACCGCTGTCTGGCTATGAACGAGGTCAAATATCTGGTTGATGATTTCTTCCCAGAGCTTGGCGGAGGTGTCTGAGGAGAGCTCAGGGATGGTGTTGGATATCTATGCGATGTCAGGAGACGAGACGCTCTTGGATATGGAACCTACATAACGCTGCAGCTCAAGAGCAGACTGTGCTCGGACTTCAGAGCTTTTGTTCTTCAGTCCTTGGAAAAGCTGGCCAAGGACGTCGACCTGGGCGGGCGAAGTGGTGGACGCCATGCTGAATGACTGCGACCTGCGCCGATACCCGCAAGATTCAAGTCAAGAGGAGATGGATGGAGATGGCAGCTCGCAGCAGAGCTTGCCTTGTGCTCCGTCCCGGACGCCATTGCAACAGGCTCAGACAGGTCAGGACGCGTTCATCCGCACGTGCCACCAGATTGGATCGGACATCTAATCTTATCGGCTGAACCTCTGCGTCATCGACCCCTGTTCACACTTGGCCTTGAGCACAACGCTCTTTTACTAACACCTTGATTTCTGCTGCACTACGGACCTATAATGTCTGCAATCACAGAACTACCCAAGGAACTCTTCTTTGACGGCATCTTCACCTACCTTCCTGTCGCCGACATCCTCAGCCTGGGGTGTACCAACCGCTTCTTCGCCACAGTCGTGAGCGATGAACCGTTTTGGCACATGCGTATCCAGGAAGACTTCAACTTCACCGGAGCTGACACAGCACGCAAGGAAGGATGGAAGTTTCTGTATCGACGGTTCAGCAACCCAACATTATATGTCTGGGGGTACGTATCGCCAATGATCAGTCTCGCCCCCGCATGTGCTGAGCCTTGCCAATCCAGTGAGAAGAGTCAGGGCCGTCTCGGCCTAAAATACTTCCCTAAAACAAGTGTTCGTGACGGTGTCCCATTTCCCATTCGCTTGGACATTCCGGGCGTCCGCATCGTCTCGCTCGTCGCAGGCGGAATGTATGGAATTTTTCGCACATCTCTGATCACTACTAAAGGCGGTCTTTGTTAGGTCTTTCCATGCCATAGACTCTCGTGGGGATATTCACGTTTGGGGTGAGCGAGCACCAAATCTACTATAATAGAACCTGTTCTCATCTGCCCACAGGCGTACTCGACGGTACAAACATGGCTCTGCGCAGCGATGGCTTCTCCGAATCCTCAAAGAAGGCTGATTCTCCAGTTCGACTCAAACTTCCCGTCAAGTTCCGCAGCCTCAGGTAAGCTCCGGTCTGACTCACGCTGTCAGGCCATGATTGACTCATCCTTCTAGCTGCGGACGACTGCATACCACTGCCCTGGACGCCACAGCACAGGTCTGGACGTTCACATCATGGGGTCGTCCATTCCGCCTCAGTGCATCTTCAGTCGACAAATCTTCTCCCGAGACTACTCCCGTGCAAGTCGAGAGTGGGTGGTCGTTCTCTTCCATTCTCACCAAATCCGGAGACGTCCTTGTATACTGGCCGTGTAGCGGTAGAGTGAAGCGGGTCATAGATCAGAAGATCGAAGAACTCGATTCATCTGACAACGAACAAATCAAGGCGGCCTCCAAGGCGCAACCATCCGAGGATGAGCCTAACGTCGTACCGTGCTACTGGTGGATCATGCACGGGACTGAACCTGTACGCTTGCCTTCGATCCCCTCGCGGAGCCTTCCCGCCCTACTATGTACTGGTACAGAAGAGCCGCCCGAAGAAGAGACGAAGCTCGTGAAAATCGCTGCGTTCGATAACAATATTCTGGGCTTGACAAACAAAGGACATGTCTTGCGCTACGGTGAACTGTTTGGAGAAGAAACATACCAACAAGGCCGATGGGAATATGTAAGTCAAAAAATGGGGTGCTATTTAACTCACACTGACCGGTGCATCATCTCCTAGCTTCCTCTCTTCAGCGACATAACGCAGATCAAGCAGTTGCCGGAATACATACGTGGTAATCAGGACAGCAGTTCGCCCCTTGTTCCTCCCGAGACTTTGCGTGTCACCCATGTAGGTGTCTACATCATTACTACTCACAGAATAAGCTCAATCTTGACCCGTGTATATAGATCTCCGCCTCATTCCATACTTTCTTTGCATACTCGACTGGTCCCAGTTCTGCTGTCCTTATGGGCCAACACATCCCCAACCAACGACAGATCGGACCGAACCAGAACGGTCTCACAAACCTGTTCAAACCTACCATCATCCCCGAGCTGCAGAACCGCGCCGTGATCTCCGTGGTTCTTGGCGACTATCACTACGGTGCACTTACGAGCGACGGCAAGCTTTTCACCTGGGGCCAGTTCTCCCGGGGAGCGCTCGGTCTTGGGGACCCGGTCGAAAAGGGGCTTGGGGAGCCAGGCGGGTTCTCAACAGAGGAGCAACGCCGGATGGCCGTTCATGCAAACTGGGGGCTCATGCGTTCCCCACCAGATGTCCAGAAACCGACGGAGGTGAGGTTCGACCATACCGAGAGGCGGAAGCGGCCGAAGTACTGCTTTGCGGCTGCGGCATTGGGCTGGCACACAGGTGCCCTAGTCATCGATCTTGATGTAAGTCAGTCGTATCAAGTTCAACTGTCGTGTGGTGGGTACTGATGAACTCGTGTTTGCCTCAGCCGGACCAGGAGGGCGATGATGACGCCGAGGAATCTGACATGCCGGGCTCTTTCCCGGGAGACAAGGAACCAGGACGCCCGCCCGAAGATGAAGCACCGGCCCAGGGCGGTACTGGCTCTGGAATCATGCCTATCGGATTTGGTAGAATGGGGATGCGGCCGTTCCGAATTGGCTTCGCTGGGAGGGGGATGCATCGCGGAGGGACTCCCCCTGCTTGACAGTAAAGATCTCGCTATGACATATGTTATGTAGTCGTGGATTGTACGATCACTCATATTTGTAATAAATGCGTCGAAGCCTTGTGGTTCTGCAAGCGTCGTCAGCATGGCTACACTATCAGCGGCTCATTCATCAAGGCAGTCGTGCGTGGCTAACATCCATCGCACAGTGGGAGCTCGATGTGGAGGATTGGCAAATGAATGTGAACCCTGAAATGAGAGGGGAAATCGGGATCTGAAAGTCTCTACGCGAAGACAGGGATACAAGCGCGACGCGTGTGCATCTAGCAGCACCATGCAAACAAAGAAGCTTCCATCGACGATTCACTCTTCCTCTGCAGGGTCTACACCGAATGCTTATACACCGCGACTTCGAGTGGGAGTTCATTCTTCGAGCTCTGGTATCCAAGGGTCGGGTGCTGCGTTCCTGCTATGTTCCAGACAATCGGATTTTCAAGGTCCGTTGGGACGTCGAATGTGAACTTCGAAAGGAGCGTAGCGAGGACGATCTCTGAGAGCATGGCAGACACAGAGATCTCACTTCAGTACTAATTCCAACAAGTCACAACAAATCCACGTACTGATCTCTATCTGTGCGAACTTGAAGCCGCTGAGAAGTTCAGTCAATGACAGCTACTAGTAGTAGATTGATTGTCCACGATTACGCACATGCAGCGCCTTCCGCCGCCGAAGAAGGTCATCCTGGACATAACAGTAAGTTCAAGACTCTGTTCATGAGAGTCGCACTACTACTACTCTCACAAATTCGAATACATGCCCGGCAGGTGGGCGTTGGGGACCGCCTCAGGTAGTGAGCTAAGCCAACGTTCGGGCTTCCACTCGTCGGCGTCCGGTCCCCATAACGCAGGGTTGCGCTTGGACGCCAGTATGCCGACTATGACTGTCGTGTCGTGCGGAATTAGAATGTCGTGCATGGGCCTGCCGTCCCGACCGCGGAGAGGTACTGAGGGGAAGCACGGTGTCTTGACGGGCCCTGTGGAACATTGAAACAACATACACAGTATAGGTTCCAGTAGCACTTACGTCTTTGCTAGGCTAATGAGGGGAGGGTACCTGGTGGGATACTCTCAGCACGATGCTTTGCCCACAACAGCGACGAGTCACGGAGCACTTACAGTCTCAAAGTCTCCCGACAGACAGTATCGAGATATGGCAACTCAGAAAGCTGGTCGTAGGAGAGGGCTCCCCCGTGGTGCGCTTCATGGGCATGCAGGATCTCTCGGCGGAGTCGTTCTTGAACATCTGGATGAGAGGCGAGAAGATGCAAGATACGTGTGATTGCCCCAGATGTTGTTTCCGAAGCTGCGGATACCAAGCATCACCACTTTTCAATGGTCCGCCCTTTGGCTGTAAACGCAGACGAACGCACGACAATTGAGCTATGACCTCCTCGTCGGGAAGCTTATCTTTCTCGGAAGCTTCCATGTTAGCTCGAACTTAGACATAAATATTAGATCTGAGCCACTATCTCATCCAAAGCCAACCAACTCACGAAGCTTACTGATGATATCCTTCCCCTCTCCGATCTGTCGCACAACAGCTTCTTCGCCTCGCTCGAGAGCTGCCTTCTTAGAATTCACTATCTCGCACGCTACGGCGTACAGCGAATCCACGATCTGGAGCAACTTCTGCGCGCGCCAGTAAGGGACACGTTCCGCCATCCAACGCCGGAAGCGTGCCGATCCCAGCTTGGAGAAGAATGAAACAAGCTTCAACAACGCGAACATTGGCCCGATGATAGGGCTGTAGCAGTCCAACGACGAACGGACAGAGGTTACACCAAAGAGAGGAGATGACGAGTCGAGCTCACATTATATCTTTGATTCCATCGGCGAATGCATTCGGGATGTCCTCAGTGAGGGGGTCGAAGGAGTACCCAAGCCCCCCTTGCCCGACGAGGTCCAGAGAGACTCTCATCATCCATCTAGACATATCAATGGTCTGAGGACCATAAACGACTTGATTGACCAAAGCGTCTTTCAGCTATTGGTGATCCGTCTGAGCAAGGGAAAATCACTGCAAAGCTTCGAAAGTCGGGCAACGTACACGGACAGTCACTCGGTGGAAGATGGTCACCATGTCGCGCAAGTTCTTGGTTGAGAACATCGGGTTAAGAGTTTCCGTTGCTTCCTGTGCCGTTCGCCTAGATCGAGACCCGTCCATCTGCGTCAGGCCCCAAAGGTCAACATGAAGACAAACAAGTATGTACCCAGAGTTGACAGAAGACCCTCTCCAAAGAGGAGTCTGTTGAAGCTGCATCCACCGAACGGTCCCGAATCAGCTTCCCAAGTTATGACGTACTTACTCAACGAATGTGCGCAACATACGTTAGAAATGTCGAAGTTTCTTCATACACGTGCTGGTCGCTGACGGTGATGTGATGAAGCGCAAGCGGGTCAAACACCATCAGCCACCTTTGCTGAGGAACAGAAGAGAGACCCGGTTAGCCGTCATGCATCATGCTTCATCCCAGCTTGTCGGACAGTGACTCGTGTTCGAGATGCACAGCGCCGTACGCACCCCGAACATGCCCTCGAACCCGATCACCTGTCCGTACTGGTTGTGAATCTCCCGATGAAAATCCCATCCGTTGCGATCGTACAACTGCCTGGCGTGCCCTATATTCGTCGCGGGTGAGCTTCCCACACACCAGGGAATCTTCGCAGAACAATCACCACTAAACCAGTTGCCTGAGGGCGACGGACCACGTATGTTGTCCAGCGGCGAGGACCTGAACACGCGTCGATGAACATTCCAAACCACAACGGCTGCCAACACAGTGAGCACAGCCTGAGAAACGAGAGAAGGCGTGAAGAGAGGTGTCATGTGGTTGCGGCGCACGGGTTCGTAGCAGTAGCACACTCAGCTCAACGTTGGCGCGGTCAACCTCAGGCTCCTTATGGCGTGGGTCGGGTCTATATAAGGTGTAGTTATTCATTGAGTTGAGAGGAGTGTTTTCACTGGTCAAATCGCTGCGCGAACAGTGAACACCGCGTGCCTGCGGGCGCCCCTCCTTTGCAGCTCGCGCACAAGATCTCCTTTTTCTGTAGCATTCGCCGCGCACGGCCTAATTTAGCGAACGCACCGCCGCCAGCTACACTAGTACGCAGAATGAAAGAAAGGGGCTCGCACCTCTTTCTCTCTTCCCTCTCACTTGCTAGGTGAGCTCTGCTGCACGCGTTGTTTTCCTTGATGCTATTGACACTGTTTTCTCTCTTCCCTCTCGCTTGATAGCATCGGCGTTGTTTTTCGACTATCCTAGCTATCGCCATCTACTATCGAGCCATTCCACATGTCCGAGCATGGAAGTAACAACGGGAGCACACAAGCGCAAGCAGACATCGTACGCAAGTGCGAAGAGAGGGTCGAAGCGTACAAGAGGGGAGATATTGAGCGTTCACCCGCAGTCAGTGCCATTTATAGGCTCCTCAGTGACCCCGCGAGTGGACTCGATGGCGACACTCTTGAGTTGACTTTCGACTTCTTCAAGATGCTGGATGAGGTCAGCCGGAACAGGGACATCCCTCATCTCTCTGGTGGACCGCCTCAGCAACCCAGAAAAACATGGGAACCTCGCGGGAGTGCATCACAGACCCCTCCCCCTGAACACTCGAGACCGCGCGAGAGATCTACGTCGCCGAGTACCGCTCCTGAACCCGAATACGGCGACAACGAGACAGGGAGAAAGCGTCCGAGACGCAATCCAGAGCGTTTCGCATGGGCAGGAATCAGTGACGCACATGAATGTGGCCTCAGGCCCGAGCTGCGCAAAACTCTCGAGCTTTTGCGCGAGTACGGGAAGGATATCCGCTACGCACGAGATCACCTCCTCAACACCGTTGGAGTACCCGAGTTCCCCGTCTCAGAGTGGGACAACGTTCTACGCGGGCGAGCGGTGGACCTTGACCATGTCATCTCCGAACTGTATTCCCTGGGTGCACAAGACAAGCAATCCCAGCGCATTGGGTCGGAGCCAAAACGACGAGTGGAATCCCTCGGCGACTGGGTTATCGTGTGGGAACGTGTTGCAACCGCAATCAATTTCGCTTTCCCCCATCGCGAGTCAGAGCTCCGAATGTATCAAACACACATCGTTTCTTTGTTCGGCGCCCTTGCGCCGTCGCAGCAGTACCGGGTCATTGACTACGACAAAGCCGTCCGAAAGCGAGTCGGATCCGTCCGCGACCTCTTGCTCACGGATCTCAGACTCTTCAGCGACATCAAACTCATGTGCATCGACTCAGCCGGTCTAAGCGACGGGGCAGAAGGAACTCGCTCGCCTCAGAGAGCTGGTTCGTCGAGGTCGCACATCAAACGAGACTACCCCTGCAAGCGTTGGAACAGCGGGAACTGTCGTCGCACAGCCGAAGGGTGCCGATACAAGCACGTCTGCGCTCGATGTGGGCGTGCCGGACACCCTGAGCCCCGATGCTCTCAGACTGCGTGATGGCCGACCGTCGCACGTCTCAGCACCGAAGTTCTTACGCGGTTTTATCTGGGGCAGCGCTGATAGACAAGTGCATACCTACACAACGCCACGAACGTCCAGCCCTTTCCACTGCCAGGTAGCGAGAGCTTCCGGTGGTGGGACGGAGGGCTCACCAGCAGGGGATCAGTGGGTAGTCTGTCGAGATCTCACAGAGTGATCAGCCCAATGGGTTCCAGTTGGTCGCTCGGACGTATTCAGGGTTTGTTGTCGCTGCTTCGTTGACCAATGGAAACCAGCCCGCAATGTACTGTAGGTAATACGCTGTGATGTGTACGGTTGGTTTGCGATCAATTAGCGCGCAGCGACACTTGGCGTCTCGCACCTCATTTATTGTACTTGACATTTTGAGCACCTTGCCATCTCTTGCCATCTCCGTCCACAGTCATAGACATGATGGCCCCTGCCTCAAGGTACGTATCGCCGATACTCGGAAGCAAAACTAGAAGGACATCTTTGGTCACAGCACCAAGAACATGCATTGGCATGGGGAGAGGGTGCGGGTACACCATCACCGGGGACATCGATGTGTGGTCCTAATTCGATAGTTTTCTTTGGTCAACTATAACTACCATAAAACACAATCTCATATACTTTGTCAAACAACTGTTTCACTTCATAAACTTGTCACACAGCTATTGCACTTAAAATGGAGAGTGTAACAGTTGTTTGACAAATTGTTACGATCCGTGCGGCCTGTAACCCACATCACAGACTTTTACCCCGGGGTCCGTACCCCAGACTCCATACCCCCAACTCCATACCCCACTCCGTATCTCCCATACTCCATCCTCCGTTCCCATTCTCTGCATTCCATTCTCCACACCTCTGTACTCTGTACTCTGGCTTACACTTCTTGCTGTCATGAACCGGTCCACTCTGCTCCCCTCATTGCTCATTTTCACTACCAGTCCCATCCCACTGGTCCTGTATCTATTGTTTCACTTCCATTGTGTTTCAATTGTTTATCTCCCCTTCTGTTCCAAGTGCATCTCCCATCATGTTTTGAGTACATCTTGTTAGGACTGCGCAGTGTGGTGGAGGACCTAAGTCTGGTTGGTCCGAAGTC
>KN050009.1:0-76208 GCA_000743315.1 Lignosus rhinocerotis TM02
CACAGTGCGGAAGGATGTCTCAGGAAAAGTGAGACAAGCAGGATGGCCCATGTCTGGAGCTAGGAAGTATAGTAAGGCTAAACTAAAGTGGGAACAAGGTAGAGATAATGTAACGTAAGCAAGACGTGTAAGCTGGAGTACAGAGTACGGAGCATGGAGTATGGGGAACGGGGAACGGAACACGGAGAACAGGAGTAGAGATGGATGGGGGAATGGGGAGGTAGGGGTACAGAGTTTGGCGTGCGGGGTTTGGGGTGGGAGTCTGTGATGTGGGTTATGGGCCGCACGGAATGTAACAACTTGGCAGATGGCCGCTATGCTGCCACTTGAGGCTGCAAACATAGCCATGATGTGGAAGTAAGTGATTAGAGGTGCAAAGATGGAGTGAAGGGAGGGGTAGTCTTTAGTGGAGGGTTCTCGGATGGTGAAACCGCCAATGCCTGTGTTGAACCCCCTGCACTGAACTCGAACACCAAGCGAGTGTTGTGGTCTCGGTATTTCAAGTCGAGTTTGCACAGATCTGATGCCTGTGTTGAACTCAAACACCAAGCGAGTGTTGCGGTCTCGGTATTTCGAGTCGAGTTTGCACAGATCTGACAGCTTGAACTCATGCCATGCAATCTCCAATAGTGCGCTTGCCTCAATGTTGGGGAGGAGTTTGGTGAGGAACACACCAGTAGGAGATGAGACGTTTGCAGGAGGCACAAACTGCAGGAATGATGCTGAGGTTATCGGAGCTACTAGAGACGTGGTGGTCCCTATGGCGGGGGTGCCCCTGCCCCTGGTGCCAAAGCCACCACTCAGCAGGAATGCTACTTGCACCGGCGTGAACATGAGTTGTGCAGTGGCACCTTGCTCAGTTGGGTCTGCCAGAGAGGGCGAGCTGGAGACTTGTCCGGTGGTGGGGGATGGTGAGTTGGCTCCAGGTTGTGGAACTGTTGTGCCCGAGGTGCTCGAGGAGCCAACAGAAGTGTCACTAAGGGATGTACTGACTGGGACGGGAGATACGAGTCGAGGGAGAAAATGACCATCCGGGCCACGTGGTGGCTGCATATGGCATGGAGCCGTTTTTTCCTGCAAAAAGAGGGAGTACTCGAAGTTGACAGGACTTTCGAGCACACAGGTGAGAGAAGGGATGAGGAGCTGAGAGGACGAGGAATGCATATATATACTGTAAACATAATGTAATTGCATTGTCCTGTGGTTGTCGCTGTGATCGAGGACTGGCAACCCGACGCTTTGCTCGCGGACCTCAGCTTTAAAGCTTGAGGTTGTAGACAAAGTGCGGTCGGCACTTTGTTGTCGGGGCACGCAACTCAAGCGCTTCACATAGACCAACAACAACACCTTGTCCTATCCACTTGGGAGGATAAAACATGTGATCTATTTGTTGTGACCATACTAAACACGCGCTTCCGGATTTCATCTTCTCCTTCCCACTTACATATATCAGCCCTCCAACTCAACGTGGCGGTGGGTAGGAGCCTGCATGACATCCGCTTTGTGATCAACCCTCCAACTCGATAGGTGCGCTGGGGAGGAGCCTGAGAGAGACCCCACTAACTCAGCCGGTAGCGGGCGTCTATGGAATCTTGCCACCAGTCTGGTGTACTTCCACTGATGTACGCATGTGAATAGGTTAAGAAATTAGATATTCGTCAAGACTGGCCAATCCTTCAGTAGTCGTACAAGGCTTGTCATCAGTATCGTACATTTCCACCCTGTAGCCAAGTGCGGGGACGACTTACCGAGCTCCAGTCAATCGCGTTGAGGCCCAGGCTAGAAAAAGACTCGTCATACGGGCGGGAACTGTTGACCGGGATGTAGTGGTATACGAAAATATCCTGCTTGCTCTTCACATCTGTGAATATTGCCTGGCCCCCGGGGGCATAGACGTTTCCATGTGACGCGAGCACAAGCGTACCACCAGTGTTGCGCAAAGCCCTGCCGCTCTTGTCGACGAACGGTCCGTGCGCAGACGAAGAGCGGCCGACGAAAACCTTGCGTGTGTATACGTTCATTTTGGGATTTGCTATATCATCGCAGCGATTGCGAGCATACCTTGTATTCGTTGCCAGCGGGAGGTAGTGATCCAGCGTTGAACCCACAGCATTGACCTGTCTCAAGGTCAACTGCCAGAACATGCGCCTGGCTGGATACCCTCATGATAACTTACCGCTACTGAAAAATAAGTAATAGTAGTTTCCATGCTTCCAGACCAACGCCCCTTCCTCGGGCTGAGGAGCAGTCGAGTTGAACGAGACTTGTACAGGTGAGCTGGTCACAGTCTGGAGATTACTTCCTAGGTTGATTTGGAATATATCAGCCTATGGTCAGACCAATCAGTGAGTGCCATTGTCCGCGTATGAAGACTTGCGTGAACGTACCCAGAATGATCCTGAAACCAGGAACCTTCAACCAAGGCTGACTGTCAGCAGGGATGTTAGAAGCTCACCGAACGTTAGGATTGGGACACCCTTCTCGTCGATCACGAGGTTGGGGTCAATGGCGTTGTATTGATCTCCAGTAGTGGAACGAAACACTTGGCCGTGGTCTGTCCAAGTGCCTGGATCCATAGACGGGGACGTCGCAAGGCCAATACCGGATTCCTGTGATCCAAATATCGATACGGAGTAGTACGCGTAATATTGACCGTTATGGGATGACACATCTGGGGCCCATATATCATCCTTGCCAGCTGTATGTCATAATTGCATAGGTCAGTGAGAAGACCCATCTGCGATGGTCGAGGTGACGGAATAGACCATACGCACGCAAGTCGATAGTCGAGTTTTGCGTTAGGATGGAACCCACGGAGGTCCAGGGACTGCAGAACACGTCATTGGTGCGAGTGAAGTGGCATGAACAGGGTGATATAACGTACCCGGCAAGGTTCGTCGCGGTGAGGATACCGCCCCGGTTGTGCGTGGTGAAGAGAAAATATTTGCCGTCGCTGGCCCGCTGGATGAGACTTGGGTCGTGCACAAAGAACGAGCTCCCTGAGAGCCTCAGCGGGTCTGGAAATGCCGCCAGGCTGCCTAAGCAGAACGTCAGGATTAACAGGAAGAAGTACACCATCACAGTGCAGGATGGCAGGTTTGAGAGATAGCACCCCCCATAATGAGCTTTAATACTTGTACCCATGTGCATTCACGGTGTAATTATGAGACCATGGCTGATGCATAGACACCCGATTAATCGTACAAGCCTTCAAGCTATTACCAGGACATGTTGGCGGGCCGTGGTAAGAGGACAGGTGGCAGTACACCTGACCTAGTCTTACCTCGACATCGTAGCTTCTGGCTTTTCTTCGGAGCGTTGGTCACCCATCCTGATCACATTGACTCCGAGTCCGTTAGTCGGCCTGAACATTGTTCCCGAGATTCTGCGTTCGGAAGATTTTTGTCAATATATCTGCATAACTAGGCTCAAGTTATGTGAATGAGGTTTCGAAGTAATGTCATGCTGAAGGTAGCTCCGCAGAAATCAGTAAGTACTCACAGGATTCTACAACTGCATGAAGGCTGACTCCGACAAACTCCGATTCAACTTCTGCTGTGGCCGGTTCGTCACTGCTCAGCGCGGCACACTCTGGGTAAGTAGCCACAATTTCCTCACCGACTCTCTGGGCTTGATGTGCAACTCTCGCCTTTACCACTAATCCCTGGTCAATAAACCCGTTTCTATCGGTGTCGCCCGAGGTACATGTCCGAAATCCCATTGCACACCTTCGGACAATCCAGAAAGTCTAGGGCAGGTTATACACGTCTCCACAACGGCGAGCCCGGCGACAACGACAACGACTACGACCACGATAGCAACAATATGCGTGCGGGAGTACGCGCGGCAGCCGTGTCATCTTCTGTCAACAGGAAGGGGAAGCGGCGAGAAAGATACGCGGACGATCCAGACGAGGAGGTCACGCTCCTCGGAAACGCATCACAAGAGGATGGTGGCTATCGGGATGATGAACAAGAACAGGAGGAGCAAATAAGGGAGTCATCGGCACAGGTATGCATATGACGGGCCTTTCTATGGGTCTAGCAGGATTGTCGCTGGGGTACAGATGCGGAAACACCCTCGTCGCTCTGTTTGCACGACGTCTGTGCGGAACCAGACGTACCACATGTGTCGCTCACTTTACATGCATAGAGATCCATCCTGTCACGGAAGAACCGCTCCAATGACAAGTCGAGGACGGTATCGTTTCGCCCGCCAGACAAATTGCAAAACAAGTTTCCACCGAATGTAGTCCGTAACCAGAAGTACAACGTCTTCACATTCCTCCCACTCGTGTTCTACGAGCAGTTCAAGTTTTTCTTCAACCTATATTTTCTTCTTGTTGCATTGTCTCAGTTCATTCCTGCGCTCAAGATTGGTGTGTCCAGTCCCTCCATACATGTCTCTCGTTGCTCATCGCGATCGCCAGGCTTCATCGTCACCTACATCGCACCACTGGTATTTGTTCTGACGGTCACGATGGGAAAGGAGGCCTACGATGACTACAAACGTAATTTGCGGGATCGTGAAGCCAACTCGCAGAAGTACCTCGTTCTCGACCCATCTGGCTATACCGAGTCTGCTCCAGAGGGTATTCCTCATACACGCTCTGTCCCTTCATCTAGCCTTCGTGTGGGTGACCTTGTACTCCTGGAGAAGAACCAGCGAGTACCTGCCGATCTTGTTCTCTTGCGAACCTCGGACAATTCTGGCACTTGTTTCATTCGTACCGACCAACTGGATGGTGAGACAGATTGGAAGCTACGCGTGGCAATTCCGGCTTGCCAGAAGCTGACCAGCGACCGCGAACTGTTGGCTTTGGATGCGGAAATTTATGGTAAGTTGTCCACTCTCTGTAAGATTCATACTGGCTGATGCCACTGCAGCGGACGCTCCCATCAAGGACATTCATACATTCATCGGCACTTTCACTATTAATTCTCCACCGGCATTGCTTGAGAATGACGTTCCTATGGTTCCTGTCCCGACCGTCGAACCTCTGACTGCGGAGAACATGCTCTGGTCTAATACGGTCTTGGCTGCTGGGTCTGCTGTAGGCTTCGTCATCTATACTGGTGCAGAGACCCGCGCTGTCATGAATACTAGTCATCCTGAGACCAAGGTCGGTCTTTTGGACATCGAGATCAACAGACTTGCGAAGGTGGGAGATGATCTTTTCATCTTGACCGCCACCTGACGTCTTCCAGATTCTATGCGCCGTAACGTTCGCGCTATCATTCGTGCTCGTGGCGTTGAATGGCTTCAGGGGACTATGGTACATCTACATCTTCCGTTTCCTTATTCTATTTTCTTCCATTATACCCATCAGGTACGTGGACATAGTTGCTGTAGGTTTTCGATTATGCATGCGTGTTGTTTCTCAGTCTGCGCGTCAACTTGGATATGGGCAAGACGGTCTACGCGCAACAGATCATGACTGACAACGAGATACCCAACACGATCGTACGAACGAGCACGCTTCCTGAGGAACTTGGGAGGATAGAGTACTTGCTCAGCGATAAAACTGGCACACTCACCCAAAATGGTGCGTCACCCATAGACAAGGTCTGACCACAGATGACTTATTACACTGACGTGTAGAAATGGAGATGAAGAAGCTGCACATGGGGACGGTGTCGTACGGTTACGACTCCATGGATGAAGTTGCGCATCAGCTTGCTATGGCGTTCGGATCAAGTCAGGAGCAAGGTCAGTGAGTCCAACCTCTTCGAGCGAGACACCGCTAAATGAGACAATAGGCCACGGTCGCCAAAATTCTCTGCAAACCGGAGTTCAAATGGCCACGAGGGGTCGTCGAGACATGTCGTCCCGTGTTCACGACGTAGTCTTGAGTCTGGCGCTGTGTCACAACGTAAGCCATTATTCTTCTCGGCTTTGAGAGTAATGTATAGACCCTTTCGCAGGTCACACCAGTGACCAACGACGATGGAACCGTCACCTACCAAGCGTCATCTCCTGACGAAGTTGCTATAGTCAAATGGACCGAGTCAGTGGGTCTTCGCCTAACGTTCCGCGACCGCACCAGGATCGAGCTGCAAACACCGAACGGTTCCCGCATATCCTTCGACGTGCTCGACATCTTCCCGTTCACCTCCGAATCGAAACGCATGGGCATCGTTGTTCGTGACGCCCAGTCCGGCGAAGTCACATTTCTGCAGAAGGGGGCGGACGTAGTGATGACCAAGATCGTGCAGAGGAATGATTGGCTTGAAGAGGAGTGCGCGAATATGGCGCGTGAGGGTCTTCGGACGCTCGTCATGGCTCGCCGGCGGTTGAGTGAGCAGGCGTACACACTTTTCAAGGAGCAGCACCACCTCGCGAGCATCAAGCTTGAAGGCAGGAACGAGGCTATGGCCGCGGTTGTTTCGGAGCTCCTTGAGCATGATCTAGAGCTTCTTGGCCTGACTGGGGTCGAGGACAAGCTGCAGGACGAAGTCAAATCGACGTTGGAGATACTGAGGAACGCTGGTATCAAGATTTGGATGTTGACTGGAGACAAGATCGAGACTGCAACGTGTATCGCAATTTCGACGAAGCTTGTGGCACGGAACCAATACATCCACCAAGTCGCGAAACGTGAGTGCTTCCTGATAACCACTTATGCCCTTGTTGCTTACGCTTCTCGCTAGTCAAGACATCTGATCAAGTCCGAGACCAGCTGGAGTTCTTGCAGAATAAGCTTGACTGCTGTCTCGTCATTGACGGAGAGTCGCTGCAGGTAAGTGCCTACCCTTGCCTTTGCTCGACAGGGCTAATCATTCAATTAAGCTCTGCCTCAATATGTTCAAGAACGAGTTCATCGAAATCACGACAAAGCTCTCTGCCGTTGTCGCGTGTCGATGCTCACCGACACAGAAGGCTGATGTTGCTCGCTTGATTCGCAAGTTCACAAAAAAGCGGGTCTGCTGTATTGGCGACGGAGGCAACGACGTCAGTATGATCCAGGCAGCAGATGTCGGTGTGTACTCGGTTAAACATCCCCCTCCGATATGCATGTTCACCTCCCCACAGGTGTTGGCATCGTTGGGAAGGAGGGCAAGCAAGCGTCGCTCGCAGCTGATTTCTCAGTGACGCAGTTCAGCTACTTGACCAAGCTTCTGCTCTGGCACGGCCGCAACTCGTACCGCCGCTCGGCCAAGCTCGCACAATTTGTCATCCACCGTGGCCTCATCATCTCCGTTATGCAAGCCGTTTTCTCGTCTATCTTCTACTTCGCGCCTATCGCCCTCTATCAAGGCTGGCTCATGGTTGGATATGCGACCGCATATACTATGGCCCCAGTGTTTTCCCTTGTCCTCGATCGCGACGTCAACGAGGACCTTGCGCTCCTATATCCTGAGCTATACAAGGAGCTTACCAAGGTACCTCCTCAACGTTTCTATTCTCGCTAAATCCATGATCTTCATTGTCTGCAGGGCCGAGTGTTGTCGTATAAGACATTCTTCATCTGGTTGATGATCAGTGTCTACCAAGGTTAGTATTGCTCTCTTCGTTGTCCGCCCTCCGTTCGAGTCCGACCGAGGAACATAGGTGCTGCAATCATGATCATGTCCCTCGTACTGTTCGAGAACGAGTTCCTCAATATCGTCTCTATATCCTTCACCGCTCTCATCCTCAACGAGCTTATCATGGTCGCGCTGGAGATCACGACATGGTGAGTATGCTCTGTCGGGTGCTCCAGCTTCTCCCTATCTGATATGTATCCAGGCATATCTACATGGTGGTCTCCGAGATCGCGACACTTCTCATCTACGCGGTTAGTATGGCATTTCTTCCAGAATATTTCGGTATGTTTCTTGTCCGCCTGCCAACAGCAGGACCAAAGCTGATAATCTCTATGCCTACACAGATCTATCCTTCGTCTTGTCTTCACGGTTCGCCTGGAAGGTGGCGGTTATTGTGGCTATCAGCGCATTCCCTCTGTACATTATTAAGTTCATCCGTAGTAGAGTCGCACCCGCCGCGTCGAGCAAGCTGTTGTAACTTATGAACAATCCATAGCACGCTACACTGACATGACCCTCAGCTGAACGCCACTCAGCTCCATGCCGTTGCTGTCGCCACGTTCGCTGGAGAGCGTTTGGAGTCATTCGACGAAATTGGTTTAGGTGAGGATGTTGATGAATATTTCAATTATTGCATTGGACGTGTCAGCGACATGACATGCGAGGGTCAGGATAGAGGGCATTGCAGTTATTGAACAATGGGGGCAGGAGGTCGTGAGAACGAATGTCAAGATGCGAATAAACACACATGTGGATGGGATGGGATGGGATGGGATGGAGACAAGGGGTAACTGTTTAACTACCGGTATGCGGTGCAGCAGACGGGTTATGGGGAGAGAACGGTCCTCCGAAGAAGCTGGGTGTCGAATGCCACTCTGCAGGGCTGGGCGAGCCCCACAGGTTGGCTCCGATAGGGGGAGGAGGTCCAGGTTGGCGTCCAGGAAACCCAGGAGGCGCACCAGGCGGCCCCCAGGGTGACGATACCGAACCTCGAGGGCTTGTTGTCGTCCCACCCCAACCTTGGCCGACAGCTCCAGGCGCCCGGCGACCGGCGGGAGTGGTCACGACCTCGTCGTCGTCCGCGAGCAGTGCAGACGAGCCAAGGACGCCCTTTGGGCTTGGGGAGCGCCGTGTGGGCGACGTCGAACCTGAGCCCGACGCTTCCCCAGTGGGTCGTGCGATGGGCGCGATCGTAGGACGGGTGATGGGACCAGGATCTGGAGCAACAGAGCGATTGCTAGGACCAGGAGCAAGCTGTGTCGGAGAAGCAAGAGGGTTAGAAGCAGCACGGCTCGGAGGAGCAATAGGCGCAGGAGGAGCGAGACCACGACCGAAACCAGCATCGAAAGGATTAGCATTACCGAATCCCCGGGGGACGGCAGATGGCGCCAGAGGCGGAGGATGACCTGGAGGCATGGACGGACCCGGAGGAACCAGAGGTACGTTGCCAACGAACGGCCCGGGGTTGAACGGAACCCTAGGAGACAATGCCGGAGGTATGATTCCTACTGGGCCCACGTTCGGTGGGAAGACTGGCGTCTGCGGAGGAAGGTGTGGAGGGAGCGGCGTCACAGGCGTAGCAGGCTGGGAAGCGCCAACCATAGGTACACGAGGTTGAGGCTGCTGGGGAGGTTGGGGACGGGGAGGTTGGATGACTGGGGGAGCGGTGGAAGTAGAAAGTTGTTGAGGCTTGGGAAGGATCTTCTTCTGAGGCGTCGAGCGGCTCGGCGATGCCTGGGATGAGCTTGAAGGCATAGCGTTGCGAGGAGAAGTAGGGGCGCGAGCGTTGTTTCGAGCTGCTGCTGCACGTTGTTGTTGCTGTTGCTGCAGAGCGCGCTCGCGGGCTTCCTTGTCGGCCTTCTCCTTCTCTGCCTTCTCGCGCTCCGCCTTCTCCTTTTCCTCCTTCTCCTTCGCAAGGCGGCGTTCGCGCTCTTCTTTCTCCTGTTGTTCGCGTCTTGCCTTCTCGGCAGCACGTTCAGCAGCAAGCTTGGCCTCCCGCTCCTCACGAGCCTTGCGCTCGCGTTCCTCCTTCTCCCTGCGCTCTGCCTTCAACTTCTCTTCGCGTTCGCGTTTCTTACGCTCCCGTTCAGCTTCGCGTTCCCGCTCCTCGGCAAGGCGCTTGCGACGCTCTTCCTCCTTGCGCGCCTTCTCTTCCTCCTGCGCCTTGCGTTGGGCCTCACGCTTTGCTCTTTCTTCCTCACGTCGCTTGCGTTGTTCTTCCTCTAGGGCTGCCTGCCTGGCTCGCAGTGCTGCCTCCTCAGCTGCCTTCTCAGCAGCACGGGCTGCGCGCTCCTCCTCCTTGGCCAACTTCTGCTGCCTGCACGAGACATTGTAACTCGGCTCACGACCGACCGCAAGAGCACGACTCACCGCTTCTTGTCCTTTTTCTTCTGGTTCTGCGACTGCTTCTTAGCCTCGCGCTCCTTGGAGATCTTATCCTCGTCCTCCAGCTCGCGCAGCAATTGGAGTTGCCGCTCCTGTGCGACTTTTTCTCGGTACGCTTGGAGGACGCGTTGCTCGAACATCCGCGCGGCGAATATGGAGAACATACGCTTGCCTTCCTCCATCTTCTGCTCCTCCGTCATGATCTGGAACGGGCGCCCGATGTGAATCGGCAGGGAGAGAAGAGGCAATGGAAGAAGCATACCTCCGCCTCCTCCTCCTCCTCCTCCTCCTCCTCCTCCTCATCTTCCTCATCCTCGTCCTCATCCTCGTCGTCCTCGTCATCGCCCTCGTCGTCCTCATCCTCGCTGTCCTCCTCAACATCGACGGCCGCCTCCTCTTCCCGTTGCATCCGACGTTCTGCGAGCTGCTCCATCATCTCCAAGAACTTCTGGCCATCGTTCTTGAGGAGATCGTCGGCGACAGTCAAGATGTTCCCTACTTCCGAGGAGTCAATATGCCAATGCTGCGCCAACGAGCGGCTAAGTATACTTGCCTGTCACGGTGAGGTTGTTTCCGAAATTGCCTAAACTATCTCGTCCGTTGGCCTTGGCTCCGTTCACGGCTCGTCGACGAGGTGCAGCGGTCCTCCGGTCTTGCTTCACGTCGTCTTCGTCCTCTGGTTCAGCGTCATCCTCCTCGTCCTCTTCCTCTTCTTCCTCCTCCTCCTCCTCGTCCTCGTCCTCGTACCCATCGTCATCTGGATACTCATCCTCCCCGTCGTCCTCAAATTCGCTCTCCGCGTGCTTGACGGGCTTGCGCCCGTTCGCCATGACGGCGTTCTTGCCACGGTGGGCGTTTGGAGGTTGGGGGCTGATGACTGCACCATTCTTGTCCAGTTCGACGCTGCCTGGAAACGGACCCGGCCCTTGAGGAGGAGGCAGCGTCCCGCCGGAGGAGATGTATCGCTGCTGGTAGTTCGCGTACTGTTCTAGCTCCTCGTAATAAGCATCGTACAGTACCTCGAGCTCCTCCTCAATAGCATTCCTTGTTTGTGTTTTGCGATGCCGAGCGACAAACGAGCAATTTGCGGAGAAAGAGGGGAAGGTGAAAACGAGAGAGGAGAGGAGGATAATGTGAGGAAAAATTTTCCGACACAAGAATAAAGAGCCACATACCGCTTCCTCCCGCACACTGCGCAACTGCAACTATGCTTCTGCTGCTCCTTCATCTTCTTTAGGACGGCCTCTTTCTCGATTTTGACCAGGTTTCGGCGCTCGTCCTCGCCTAGCCCAAGCCAAAACTCCTTGATACGCTCACGCTCCTCAGTGGTGCTGGTGGACCATATCTTGTTATTTTTTGGCTGCGGCTGGCCCGTAGCTGGTGGTCTGGGCTTGTGAGGTGCGGAGGCGTTGGAGGATGGAGGCGATGGATGGTGATGAGCATGATTGTGTGCATACGCGTGTGAGGAGATCGGCGCCTTTGAGGCCGCGCGGCGTGAGGGCGGGGGCGGGTCCTGTGCAGGGGCGGGATTGTAGGACATGGGCTTCTTGCCCGCCGCACGGGACGACGGGGGCGGGTTTGTCACACCACCAGACGCCCGCTCGAACCCCTCAACCTCCGGACCCTCCGCCCCGCCTTTCTTCTTCTTCTTCTTGGTCTTCTTCTTCGGCGCCGAATATCCGTTCAGCTGTGCCTCCGCCTCCGCCACTGCCGCCATTCCCGCCGGTGCGCGGGCGAGGGGGTCCTCGAAGCTGAGGGTGAAGTGCGCCTGCGCCCGCCGCTCGCCCGGCTCGTCCCCGAGCTCATCAGCCTCGTCCTCGCTGTAGTACTCATCCTCGACATACTCCTGTTCCTCAGGATAAAGCACTACATTCCCAGGCGCAAATGTCCCGCCATCCCGTGCCTGCAATGCCCCATTCGCCGCCGCCGCTTGCTCCATCGCGAGCGCGAATTGCGGGTCTGCGAAGATGGCGGGGTCGAACGGCATCCCCGGGTATGCACCCGGTGGAAACCGTCCCCCGCCACCGTCCTTGGTCGCGCCTGAATGCATTTGTTGCGCGATTGCGTACATGGCCTGAGTCTTTTGGTCCGCGTTACCAGGCGAGCTCAATTGAGAGTAAGTGTGTCGTACAAAGTTGCGCAGATGATCCGGAAAGGATGCCCAATACTCGTCGTTCACGAGTCCTCCCTCCGCCCCCTCCATGCTCCGCGCAAGGTGGTCCGCCGTCGCGAGCAGCTCCGCCTCCGCCGCCGTCGTTGGCTTCAGATGTGCCGCTAGTGATGCAGAGAGTGACGCCGTCGTCGAAACATGCACCGAGGCCAGTTCTGGAGATAGACCCGTGCGATTGACGGTCCGGGCATGCTCGTACAGAACACCGCCCATCGACTCCAGTGCTGGAGGAGCAGTCTCGTCGTCGTCCTCATCGTCGTCTTCCGCGTCATATGCTGTTGTCGTGCTGCGCTCTACGCCCTTGCCTTTGCCTTTCTTCTTCTTTTTCTTCTTCCCGTTTGTCGTCGGGGCGGCAGGTGGAGGGGCGGGCGGAGTCGCTGGTCGTGTCACCCGAGTAGGCGGTGGTCGAGCGGCAGGTCTCTTGGCCTTCGCGGTGGTCATCCCAGATCGATATCGTCGTGAAAGCAGGTCAGAAAGGGAGAAAAGCCGTCGAGGTCGTCGAGGTCGATGCAGAAGCCATCGACTAGCACCACGGCTCTAATCATTACAGACACGTGATCGGTTGGGGTAATAGTTTTGATATGTGCCTCAAATGGGTTATCTGAGACTCTGCCGCGAAACGTTGGGGCGACAGAGGAGGTCAGGATCCTTGGATACCGTTCTCACTCTTGAGCCTGGTGGATTGAGTCTGGATACCGTCTGTTGTGCATCGGGTTTCCTGTAGCGAGTAGGATCCAATGCGCAGCAATGTGCATGTCACCAGAAACCACGGTTTACCATCGTGTGATCTCCGAGTCCCTTCACCCGTGGCCCGAGGTGGAGAGCTTCTCACGTCCGATCCAGCACCAAAATAAGAATGCCTGACGCAGTGAGAGACCGAACTCATGGTTCGCCTTGGTTATATACAGCGTAGATAGACACGACGAATAGAGGCTTGAGGTGGGGCTCATATGAAGCCACGCGAGTACTACTGGTGACTTCAAGTAACAATGTACCTCTGGTGGAGAGCTTGACGACATGGTGTATGGCAGTCAGAATACTACATCACCGCGGATCAGCTTAGTATGGACGTACCTTTGAACAGAGATTTTGCTTTTGCCCTCGTCGTATACCATGGGTACGTTTCGATATCGATTCACTTTTTGTTGTCGAATCTCCACAGTAGTGGGCGAATCCAAGAGCAGCCTCGAAGTCTGAACTTGCTTCGAGTGCCGAACGGGGCACCATTCGTGGACGGCCAGTGCGTATGACAGGATAACCAAGCCCTTGCAATAGATCGCTGGACAGAAAAGAGACGAGCCGGGGAAGTCACAGAGCCGCACGCGTCCTCGCTCAAGTCGGAGGCCATTCTGCGGTAATAGACGGCATAGATGAGTTGAATCCAACCTTGACTGGCATGGATCCCCTGATGATGAATATCTAGGTTTTGCTAGTGAATAAGATGTTCAGGCCGAAACAGCCAAGTGAAGGGTGATGAGGACTGGACGCGCCGTGCCGTCGACGCTACCACATGCACCCACTTGTGCAAACGAGCCAAAGCCTGCGCTGGACACCACAATATTTGGAAGCACATGTCTTACCTTGAAACCGTTGAGCGATCTAGCACATGTCGAGACGCCCTGTCCGGAAGACTATCGTGTCTGTGCATGAACAATGCCAAGGTCAAGATCTTGGACGACGGATGATAGCAATATTTGTCCGGTCACTTATATACCTTAAACTGCCTTTACGGCTGTGTTCAAAGTGGTAGTCCCTCGGCAGAGATGCTTGTTTAGGAAGAGTCCCATCGGTCAGGATTGTGCCAATGGCTGGCCAAGCTCAAGATTCCAGTACTTCCGAATTGGTTGAGACAGCTTGCTTGCTAGGCGTTAGGCGTCGGCTAGGGCCACTCCAGCCTGAGACAGCTTGCTTGCTAGCCGTTAGGCGTCGTCGGCTAGGGCCACTCCAGCTAGGAAGGATTGTCACTTAGATGATAGCTGTATGTTGTACGTACGTTGGTAGTACATAACTTGACATTCAGACCATGTTCCCTGCGCTGTTGCTATTACATAGAGCAAAGGCTCGACAAGCTTGAGGGCACTTGGAATACTACTAAGTATTACTAGCGCGACAGTCGGCAGTGATCGAAGATCTCGATTCCCATGGCGCCTACTGACCAAGCACATACCAAGTACTTGCCTCCCTGCAGCCAAGGTGCTTAGCACTGTTAACCTCCTCCTTCGCCAAGATTCCATCCATCCATCATTATATCAACCTCCTGGTACGCTGAACTTGCTCTCAATCCACCCCCAGAAAGGCGAAAGACGGATAAGGTGAGTGTCGAAACAACATTCTCTCACGCCCCAGGAGCCCAACGACCGCGGTCATCGCCGAATGGCATGTGGATCTAGATCTGTTTCACAGTCCGCAGTGACAGAATCCGGAGTCGGGGTGCTTTGGCCATCATGTGCTCCCTGAGACAAATGGTGAAAGGTGCGGCGTTCCATTCTCCAACGGTTCGTCTTCGATGCGTGCACAAGAGCCAAATTGAACCAAAAAGTCTTTTACAGTCTGGAGGATATGTTGTGTCGCGGTATGTGCGATGTCGGCAGTGGGGACTTCCAAATACTGGTGATGTGTCGCCCAACACCGATATTTGTGATCAGTCGAGATTGCGCCTGCCACATCAGTCGCCGCCCTTATATTTCAAACACAGGCTAGGGCCGCACGCTCCGTGCCAGTCTCAGTGAGTGACTACAGCGATCCGTCTCGCCCGCGTTGTAAAAACCCCACTGCCTGTCACGACCAGACCATCTTTCCTCTTCCCTCCGACGACGTCCAAGGCCCGTACGGCGTGTATACCCCCCAACCGTGCAGTCCATCGCCAGTCATGTACTATCCGCTCATTGCTCTCTCCTCATGTCTCCTCGCCACCGCTGTGCATGCTGAAGTCACCATCTACGGCCTCCTTGGGCAGACAACTGCCGCGCCCGTCCAGTCTGCGGGCGCATTATCGACCGACACCCCGACTACGTCCTGGGTCACGACGCATGGTGCCCCTCAGTACACAGGCCTAGCAGCCTATAACCCCATTTACCTTGTCCCCCCGCCCATCCCAGACCCCCCTCCCGCAAATCAGTTCGCGATTGGTGTGCCGACGGAGGCGAACCTGTTGGGTGGCCTATCCATCCCACAGACGGGCCAGTTCTTCGGATTCTCTATCGAGATGTCCGTCGTGAACCAACTGAGTGAGTGTTGTTGTGTCTCCACCGTCCGAACCCATGCCAGCTCCGCGCTTCGAGCGATGCGGGGAAGGAAGGTTTGTGGAGTGTGGGTGCTCATGGATGTCTGATTTACGCTTCTGCTCTATTTTAGTCGGCACCGATTCGTGAGTTATATCTGCTCTCTGTTCCTTAAACGTCAGTCCTGATCAACGATGGACATCCACCACGTCATGCGTCGTATATAGGAAGACACTTAAAGTACCGTTCCTCAACTACATGAGCATCCTCGCGGAGAAGGCCGGCTCTGTCCACATTCGTGTGGGAGGTAACACCCAGGAGACCGCGTTTGTTGTGGACAGTCTCCCGGATGGTAAGATGATTGAGAAGAACAAAGAGGATGCGAGCAACCCAGTATGTGTCGCGTCTCCTTGAACAAAGAATATTGGAAGGTTCATCTTGCTGCGCAGACCGGGACGCCCATCCTCGCACTCACCACCGACCTGTTCTACATGCTCGCCAACGTCTCGTCGCTCGTGAACATACATTGGTACCTCGGTACGTGGTTGTGACATGCCGTTCTAACTCTTTTTGCTGAATCAAGTGTCCAGGTATCCCCTTCAACGACACCGAGAACTGGCGCTTCCAGATCGCAGAGAAGGGCGAGGCGATCCTCGGCGACAGGCTCATTGGCTTGCAAGCGTCCAACGAACCCGATCTCTACGGCAGGCACCAGCACCGTAAGGAGGACTACAGCCCGTACGACTTCTTTGGGGAGTTCTCGCTCTTCACCCAAGCGTACGACGCCGATGCTCTGGTCGTGAGGAAGAACAACATCATCGCCCCGAGCACGTCATACGCCGTCTGGTCCCCAGAGAATGTCTGGGACACCGGCTTCGTGGACGCTTTCGGCCCTTACCTCAGTCATCTCGCAGTCGAACAGTAAGTCTCTTTCATCCGCGCTGTCTTCACACCGCGTGTTCATCGTTTGTTCAGCTACCCGAGCGACAACTGCGCGGTCATCTTCCCCGACCCGAACAACCCGCCCAAGGACGCGCTCGAGATGTTCCCGCAGTACCTCACGCACAACGCCGGGATCGAATTCGCCAGGCCGTACCTGAACTCGACCACACTCGCGCAGCAATGGGGCAAGCCGTTCCTGCTGTTCGAGACCAATACCGCCTCGTGCGGTGGCTTCCCCGGCATCAGCGACTCCTTCACCGCCGCGCTCTGGGGCATCGACCACGCGATGCAGCTCGCGCACAGCAACTTCTCCGGCGCGCTCTTCCACTTTGGTGGCCAGAACGTCTCTTACAACCCCTTCACCGGTAAGTCGTACCCCAGAATTCTAGACAGAAATGACTCACTCGAAGAACTGACTCTCCGTCCGCGGGACTCGTGCTCCAGCCGCGCCCACGAACGTGTCGAGCTTCAAGGGGTGGACGACGCACCCGCTCTTCTACTCGGCGGTATTCCTCGCCGAGGTGATGGGCAAGTCGAACACGACGCAGATCAAGGACATGCTGCCCAACGACGGTAACGACCAGACGCCCGCCTACGCGGTCTTCGAGAACGGCCAGTTCTCCAAGATGGCGCTGCTCAACTACATGACCGACCCGTCTGGCGCCAACGACTACACCGCGACCATCTACGTCGGCGGCAGCGGCTGGAACGAGGCCAACGGCGTGCCTGCGTCCGTCAAGGTCAAGTACCTCCTCGCGCCCTCCGTCTCGGAGAAGGACAACATCACCTGGGCCGGACAGGTCAGTGTCGCATGTCCCCCAAAAGGGGATCGCCATGGTACCCGAGAACTGACTTGACTGTCCGCACAGACTCTCGGCGGACGGTTCGCGTCCGATGGCCGGTGGAAAGGCGAGGAGGACATCCAGACGGTCGCATGCGACCAAACGCAGAACATGTGCCAGGTCCGGGTGCCCGCGCCGGGCGCCGCGCTCGTCTTCTTCTCGGACCAGGCCCAGGCCCAGGCCCAGGCGGGGGACGCCCCGGAGACGTTCGCGACGACGGTGGTGACGAAGGTGAAGAACACGGTCTCGATCGACCCCGCCGTGCTCGCGACGTCCAACGGGGACAGCGGCAAGTCGCGCTTGGGCCACCAGGGCGGCACGAGCTTCGGGACCAAGGACAGTGGCGCGGCCGCGGCGGTGTTCGCTCCGGGGATCGCGGCGCTTCTGAGCGTGCTCGCGGGGCTGGGCGTGTTCATGAGGCTGTCGCGGTGAGCTCGAGATGCGTTCGCTTAGGGCATTGGCCCAGGGGAACTTACTTAGTCGGTGCCACGGGCGCACGCGTGCGTGCGTGCGTGTATGCTGTTGTGACGGTCGGCTGGGCGTACGTCCGTTCACATGTAGATTATATGGAGCTCGTTAATGTACATACACACAGCGTTTCTCGTTTCGTAGCGACTTACTCGCAGGTGTGTACCCTCCAGTGCTTGTTGGAGGTTCGCCGCATGAGATGATGGCTTCGTTTATATATCTTCAGTATACTCGTCAGTAGGGCTTTTGGAACTTGAACGACAGTCTCGAGCTCGGGATCGGCGTATGGTCCATACGCTTCCCACCGCTAGATATACATGACATTAGTCGTCTGATATGTTCAGGGACTTTCCTGCGAGTTGAGAAAACGTGACACCGTCGTGGGGTTGTGTGCTCTGAGTGCCTCTCGCTGTTCATGACAGAAGATCCTGGCGAAAGGTATCTCGTGCTATGAGTTTGATGAAGGAAAGTGGGACAGTATGGCGACTCTTCCTTGACAGAAAGCTGGGGCAGAGATGGCATGACTCGGAGACAAACAATTAGTTGACACACCTGTGCTGTGCCTTTCTTTCATCGAATTTGAAATGGTGAGATTCTACTGCCTG
Organism: Lignosus rhinocerotis TM02; assembly: GCA_000743315.1. Lineage (NCBI taxonomy): Eukaryota > Fungi > Basidiomycota > Agaricomycetes > Polyporales > Polyporaceae > Lignosus > Lignosus rhinocerus. Next base: position 18,160 of record KN050009.1, read on the forward strand.
ATGTGCGAGGGAGTTGATGACTTGTATCCCCCACACAAGATGGTTAACAGCGAAGCTTGAAGATCGACTGTTGTTTCGGCCATCGGCTTTTCACCATGGAACCCCAACAGTTCAACGTTCAACGTTCAGGACTCGGACGGTGGGTCTCGGACTTCCAGATACCGAAAGTTGTCGGACACTGAAGCGCTTGCATGGCTAGATGAAAAGCACAAGACTACTAGACGCATTTCAGCACAGAGATTACTAGTGCCGCGCGAGTCACCTATAGGCTTCGAGGACGAGGACAACATCCTGATCCTCACTCTTGTCGCACTGGCCTTTCTCGGCCGCGGGCTATTGATGGTCACCAACCGGTCAAACCCCGAGTTCGTCAATTATATGGTGCGTCGTGATCTCGTATCGCTCACCTCAGCCCTGACCATCGCACTCAGTCATGCCATTACTTGACTTGCTGGACCTGAAGGGAGGCTGCCCGTGAGGTGTCGTAGCAGGTGAGTGAGAGGATGGGGGCGTGCCTGGGACAACCAGGACCGCGTCCGACTCCAATTCGGGACGAGCTTTGACTGCTTCTTGGAATGGACGGATGGAGGAACCTTGTGCCGACCGAGGAAGACGTCAGAATGGACAGCGCACTATTTTTGGTAGGTGAACGTCTGCAAAGCAGGAACTGCGCGTGCATCATCCGTCGAGGGTTTTTACTCCACTGCCAGCGGTCACCAACGCCGCAGCCGTTCCCTGTCCGCGTTCCTGCGAATCCAAGTTTCTCTCTCTGTCTCTCCTTCATGTTGAAGCCAGCACTCTTTCTACTCTCTCTTCCCGCCTTATGGACGACCGTCAGCGTCAGGGCAGTCACCGTCTATGGCCAACAAGGCATGACCATTCCTGCCGGCGTCGCCTCCACCGCCGCGGCAACACCGACCTCAGGCCTCGACTGGATCTCTGCCCTCTCCGCCTATAACAATGTCAACCTCGTCGCACCAACGCTCCCGAACCCCATGCCTTCGACGGCATTCACTGTCCAGCTCATGGGCAGCGCGCAAAACGTGAACGGTCTCTCCGTGAAACAGGCCGGAGACTTTTTGGGGTTCTCGATAGAAATGTCGGTGGTTGAGCAAGTCAGTGAGTACATCGGCGACTATGAGGGCACCCACAACTCGATCTCATGATCGAATCTGCTGCTTGCCCACTTGCCTTGCATCGCCTCCATCGCTAGTCGGGAAGAACTCGTACGCCCAGACACTCCGCATCTTGGCAGAACACACTCGGCTCACTTGGCGCATACTACAGGTCATACATCCAAGTCCCCTTCCTCAACCTGCTTGCTACCGTCGTCAGCCGTGCGGGTAGTGTGCGCATTCGAGTCGGAGGTAACACGCAGGAAACGGCCACGCTCGTGGACAGCTTACCAAACAATGCGATGATTGCCAAGGATAAACAGACTACAAGTAATCCGGTACGCATCCATCCTACTCGAGACTGCTGACAGTTCTTTGGGAGACGTTGTATGACCATGCGTACGATGTGTGGCACGATGTGCTGCACGTCGTCTGCATGCAGGCAGGCAAGCGATCAGTGAAGCAATCGCTATATTCGCGCTATTCTCACGCGCCTTTGAGCCGTCGCCTTGCCGACAGGCGACGAGAGCTGATTAGGAAGTGGGGTTGCTCGTCGGATGTCCTAAGTGCATGTAACAGGACTGCAAGCTTAGCACTCACCCCCAACGATGGACGTCTTCAAGGGTCTAGGATGGTTTGGGATGGTTGTCCCGACTAACGTCATTGTCACCCATGACGTCACTCCAGGATGCACAGATTCAAAGATCACGCGTTTGCCTTGGCGATCAAATAATTCCCCACGGCTTTCATACACAACCTCATCTCAGAAAACAAAACCTGATCTGATAAACTCTTCATTCTTAGACCGAGACACCGACACTCGACTTCACTGCGGAACTACTATACTTGCTTGCCAACGTCTCATCGCTAGTCAACGCAAAGTGGTATCTCGGTACGCATCATTGACATCCCGCTCTGGCCACATACTTTTTCAAACTTCTGCCCCTTTAGGCATCCCATTCAACGACACAGCGAACCTCCGGTTGCAGATTGCAGAAGCGGCGGATACAATATTGGGCACCAACGTCCTTGCCTACCAAGTTGGCAACGAACCTGACCTCTATGCCAAGTGAGACTCTCCAAGTTTCGTATTATCGGGATACTGATCAATGTTTACAGCCACGGGCACCGACCCCAGGGATACGACCAGGCGAGCTACTTCACCGAGTTCGGAACTATCGTCAACGCCATCAAATCCGACGCGAAGATCACAAGTCGCGGTAATCTGGTCGCGCCCAGTCTTCAGGGTACCTGGACCCTCCAGTCCGTTTGGGACACGGGTTTCCTCGACAGCTATGCGGACGATATCAGTATCCTTTCCGTGGAACAGTGAGTACTAAAAATCCTCCATTGTACATCACACGGATCGTCATGCACAACGCCTCGACGATGTACAGGTATCCGGACAACAACTGTGCTGCCGCATTCCCCGATGCAGGCTTCGGTACCCCGAAGAACCCACAGGATGTCCTTCCTAATTATTTGACACACGCAAGCGGTCAGAACCTGATCAATCAGTACTCACCCCGAAGAATCCACAGGATGTCCTTCCGAATTACTTGACACACGCAAGCGGCCAGAACCTGATCAATCAGTACTTGAGCTCCTTGCCGCTCGCGCAGCAGTACGGCAAGCAGTTCATGATGTTCGAGACGAACACCGCATCCTGTGGTGGGTTCCCGGGCATTAGCGATAGTTTCGCTTCCGCCCTTTGGGCTGTCGATTATGGCCTCCAGATGGCGTACAGCAACTTCACTGGCGCGCTACTCCACATCGGTGGTCAAGATGTGTCATATAACGTGAGTGTGGTGTCTGTTCGCGAGCTATGCAGTGATTGACAGACATGCGGCAGCCTTTCACACGTACGAGATCTTTGAGCAGCCCTGCGTGGAAGTTACTCACCAATTCGTCTAGCCCCTCCAACGAACCTCACCTCAACAAAGCAGTGGACGGTCGGCCCCATCATGTACTCGACAATCGTATTAGCAGAAGCGCTAGGCACGACCAACACGTCTCAGGTCCTGGACCTCTTCGCGAACGACGCGAACGCGCTGACCCCCGGCTACGCCATCTACGAGAACGGCGTGCTTGCGCGGATGGTGCTCATCAACTTCATGACGGAGCAGGACGGCCAAGGGGCTTACACCGCGACAATCTCTGTCGGCGGCGGGGACACTGGTGAGCAGAACGGCACCCCCGCGTCGGTCAAGGTCAAGTAAGTCCCCCCTCCCTGATCAGCGTGGTAGCGCGTCGCGAAGGCAGTATACGGTATACTCATCTCGCGCGTAGATACCTCTCCGCGCCCTCGGTGGCCGAGAAGAACGACATCACTTGGGCGAATCAGGTACGCACCGTACCATCGTCCCCGTCCTCGTGTGTACGCAAGCACATACCCTACTCACCTCACCTCCTCTCTCCCTCTCGCTCTCTTCCCAGACCTACGGCGGCCGCTTCCAATCCGACGGCAGGCTCACGGGGCCAGAAGTGATCCAAACGATCACCTGCGACGCCTCCACCAACACCTGCCCGATCCCCGTCCCCGCGCCCGGCATCGCGCTCGTCCTCCTCTCCACCGACGCGCAGGACGGGGCGGCGGACGACGGGCAGGGGTGAGGACTGCGGGCGGGGCGCCGGGGGCAGCGGTTTTGGCGATGCTTGTGTCGGGCGCCTGGGTCGTCGTCGCCGCGATGAGGCGGTGAGGTGGTGGTGTCGGGCGCGTGGGTCCTCGTCGCCGCGATGAGGCGGTGAGGCGGATGTCTTGGAAGCGGACGCGACGCCTCGTGCGGGCGGTGGACTGCACGGTGCACCTAAGGCTCAGTGTGAACAGTTTGCACAGATCAGGATACTTGACTCGGACTCGGACTGCAGCAGCAGCAGGTTTTTTGTTCCCTTTCTGTGTTCGCGCCGCCGTGGCATTATCCGACGGTTTGGCCCCGCGGACTCTGCATAGTTGTATAGGTAACGTTTTGTGTTGATGACATTCTACTTTTACTCTCACCTGTTCCCTCAGCGTGGATGGTTCGCCCGTAGATTGCATAGTTGTATAGGTATAAGGTAACGTCTTGTGTTCATCGCCTGTCTTCGCAGTGTGAACCATCTACCGATCATCCACACGCCCAGGTGGGGTTGGGTCGTTTGCAATGGCCTGTAGTCGGAGCTAGGGAAAAAGTCACACGACTACGTACACGAGTTTGAGAGCATGGTGGACTACTGTACATATCCCCGCCTTTGTATCGTGCCAGGTGAGTGGTCGGATTTTGCACACCAGCAGTGCACTGCAGCCGGCGGTGCTGCTTATTAATAATAACAACCGTACTGAGTTCAGTTCTGGTTATAGACGTCGCTCGACTTGATGGCTTATCATCGCCTGTTGCGAGTGCGAATATGTTGGCCCCTCTAATTCTGTTTATAGACCTCGCTCGACTTGATGACTTATCATCGCCTGTTGCAAGTGCGAATATGTTGGCCCCTCCTCGGAGCTCTTCTTTTCTTCTAGTGCGGGAGAAACTTGCTGGTGTCCCCCTTCCGCTTGTGCTGGACGTCGAGAGCGCCGATATATAGGGGAGGTGTTTTTCTTGTGTCTGCATTGGAATGCAGAGGACCACAGGAGAGACACCAGAACTTGCTGGCGCGCGCACCCCGGCACAGCCCTCGGTGAGGATACGCACTGGTACGCACTGATAATATCCTTTGCCAGCCATCACGAGCGCACAGAATCGCGCGGGGCCTCCTCGGGCGAGCTCAAATTTGGCGATCTTACAGGTCCACCTGTGCCGTAACCAGTGTGCCTCGAACGGCGAGCATACCCGGTCAACCAGTGGCACATTGGCTAGCTGTGTGGGCCCACTATTCTGCAGGGTCGGCACGTCTGTCGTCTGCGTCTGCAAGGGGGTCCAGGGTACACAGTCGGATCGGCTCTGAGCTATGTCGGGACTTGGAAACAAAGTTAAGGGTCGACATCCGAGTCGTTATCGATCGACGATTCCCCTCTGCCACCGAGTCCAGTCCGGAACATTCGGATTCTCGCTATGCGCGATGTTTCGTCGCCCGTCCGGGCGTATGAAGCCGCCTCAGGGCTCAACGTCAACAACCGTCCCTTAAATTTCTCGTGGGCTGTGGCAGGCGCTGTACAGCCTGCGCGTCGTGCCGTGCGTAACGCAATACTCTTCAGTGTGAATTTAACATGGGCGTGTGATGGTAAAACGGATCCTTCCTGGTCCTCGGTGGTCTTTCCGTCGTTCCCCTCCCCCCTCTCCCTCTTCTCTTTCTCGTTCTTCGTTTCTTCCGTGCTCACGGTTATATTGTTTCCGTTTCTCTGCTTCCTTTCAGCCCGAAGTCTCGGTTTTTTGTTCTTGGGTTTTGGGAATCTGTAGATAACGGCCGTGGCCGCAGCCCTCCGGGTCTTCAAGTCTCGCGAATCACGACTCGCCACTCATCCCTCGGAACACTCTCGATAGATCTATGCTGCCTTGTCTGCTGGGGACTACTCTCCGCTTGAGCCTGGGCCTGAGCCTTTGGGCCCTGCTTGGGTGCGCACATGCAGCGGTGACGGTCTACGGCCCCGAGGGCGCGCAGGACCGTCCCACTGGGGCGGGCGCCCCATCGGCAACGGCAAGCACGCAGTGGACTAGCGCGCTCAACGCGTACAACGACGTGCAGCTGCAGCCGCCTCCGTTGCCGAACCCGTTGCCCCCTAGGACGTTCGCAATTGAGTTGCCTGTGAACGCGCAGGACGTCCCTGGGCTGTCGGTGCCCCAGAGGGGCGACTTTTACGGGTTCTCGATCGAGATGTCGGTCGTGGAGCAGCTTTGTAAGTGTCTCGGTTTGCTCTGTTTCATTGCGAGCCTGGCTGGTTGGGATCAGTTGCGCTGACTGGAATCTGGCGATTGCTGTGAACACTATTTAGTGGGGAAGAGCGCGTGAGTGTTGTCATGGGCATGGTGCCAACTGGGGAAAGCGGCGGCGACTGACCGGGTTCGGATCGCAGCTCGTTCATCCAGGTCCCTTTGCTCAACATGCTTGCGACAGTCGCGGACCGCGCGGGTAGGGTTCGCATACGTATTGGGGGGAACACTCAGGAGACCGCGACTCTAGTGGGCGAATTGCCGGATGGCGCGATGATAGAGAAGTATGGCAAGTCTTCAGTATGTCATTCTGTGTTGTGTGTTTGCTCTGTGTGGGTGACCCGAGATTCTCGCAGGGGCGCACTCCTGTGCTGGAGTATACGAACGAGTTGCTGTACCTCCTTGCCAATGTGTCGACTCTAGTCAACGCCAAGTGGTATCTAGGTAAGAGACGGGCAGGACTAATGCGGTCGAAGACGTATGGTTGACGGCGGTGTCCAAGGCATCCCATTCAACGACACTACGCGTCTGAGATTACAGATCGCCGAGGCAGCCGATTCCATCCTGGGCGACAACGTGCTTGGGTATCAGGTCGGGAACGAACCGGATTTATACGGAAGGTAAGCCTGAAGACGCTCTCTGGCTATGATCCCTCATCTGATGACGTCGTTTCTGCCTATAGCCATGGGCTCAGACAGGAGGACTACAGTCAACAGGACTACTTCGATGATTTCGGTACCATGGTCAATGGGATCCATGACGATAAGAAGATCACCGGAACGAGCAAGCTTGTTGCCCCCAGCTTGCAGGGCACTTGGTCTCCAGAAGACCTCTGGGCGACGGGATACCTCGACGCATACAGTTCCGCTATCAGTGTGTTGTCCGTGGAACAGTATGTGCCATTCCTCTTAGCATGGATAAATCAGTCTCACTGAAGTGCATTCATTTCCCAGCTATCCTGATCAGAATTGTGCTGCAGGGTTCCCGGATGGAGGCTTCGGACCTATTAAGAACCCACAGGACGTTCTCCCGAACTATCTCACCCATGCTTCCGGGCAGAATCTAGTCAAGCCCTATCTGAACACGGCAGGGATCGCGCAGCAGCTTGGGAAGGAGTTTATGATGTTCGAGACGAATACGGCGTCGTGTGGGGGGTTCCCCGGTGTCAGCGATAGCTTCGCGTCGGCGCTCTGGGCGGTGGATTATGGGCTTCAGATGGCATATAGCAACTTCACGGGGGCACTACTGCATGTCGGTGGTCAGAATGTGTCGTATAACGTGAGTGTAGTCCCCATCATCTTGTGATAGGGGGTACTGATCGTCTTCCTAAAGCCGTTCACCCGTTCGTCTATCTGCATACTCGGCGTCTACTCTCTACTGATCCGTCATCGGGAACAGCGCCTCCAACGAATCTGTCCTTATCCAAGCAATGGACTGTCGGCCCGATCATGTACTCGACGCTCTTCATGGCGGAAGCGCTCGGTACGTCCAACACCTCGCGTGTGGTAGATCTGTTCGCAAATGGCGCGAACCAGTTCACTCCCGCGTACGGGATCTATGAATACGACACTCTTGCCCGCGTGGCATTGATCAACTTTATGGAGGAACAGGACGGCGTCGGGTCATATAGTGCTGTCATCTCCATCGGCAGCGGTGCCACTGGAGAGCCCGAGTTCGTCCCTCGGCAGGTCAAGGTCAAGTAAGTTGCTGTGAGGGTACCCGCCCCCGAATGTGTGCTCAAAAGAACCTGCAGGTACCTCCTTGCGCCCTCCGTCAGCGAGAAGGACCGGGTCACATGGGCAGGTCAGGTACGCTCCCCCGTCTTCCTCCTACCCGTATTTTTCGTTCTCAGTTTGCGTCCTGGCAGACATTCGGGGGTCGTTTCCAGGCGGACGGCAGACTTTCGGGCACAGAAATGATCCAGACGATCACTTGTGCCCAGTCGACGAACACCTGCGTGATTCCTGTCCCCGCCCCAGGCGCTGCCCTCGTCTTCATTTCGAGCGACGCACAGTCCTCGGTCGACCCCAAAGCAATCCAAACCTATTCGACGACGGCAGTGACGAACCCGGCTCAAACCCTCACTATTGCGCCCACTGCGCTTGCGGTGAGCAATGGGCACGGCGGCGACCTACCTCTCGCTGGGACCAGTAAGGGAGGCCTCCGGAAAAACGCCGCACGACGCGACTTGTCGACTTCGTCCTCTTTGACTTTACTGTTGGTTTTGCTCGGGCTCATGTATCTGCGATGATTGGATGTATATACTATTCACACTGTGGACATTAATATGCCTTATGGTATTTCACGACTTTTTCGCTGATCACGTATTTACACAGATATCTTTGGACGTTGTTGTAGTGGTGTGACATCAATGTTCTTTCACTTAGGCATTTCATTGTGTAACATGGACCTACATCCTGAATATACGAGTAATATGGAATTTCCATGACCGCTTCACGACCTCCTCATTGATCATAACAAGTTAACACCCGCGGCTGCAAACGCTGTGGATCAGCGGCCGTGATGCACTTCAATCCTTTAGCTAACTGGTTGGGCTAGGCTGCTAATGCTTGTGTCATGTTCTGTGTATGTCGCATCTTCCATGTGCACAGTGGAGTGAGACTTTGTGCCTCTTTACATCATCCAACACTATGCTATTTGTCCCTCTCAAGAATTTAGAGCCGAGCTGTAGTGAAACACTATGACTATGCTATCATTATCTGTCCCTTTCAAAAATTTAGAGCCGAGCTGTAGTGGAGATATAAGACATCCATGGAGCAAAACTATTCGTACCCAGAATCGAAGGTGTAGTAGGGTTTAAGAAGATTCGTGCTTCGCTGCACGCCCATTGAATGAATGGGGGTCAGTATGTGAGTCTTGTTCTTGCAATACGTTCCTAAAGTACACATGCTCAGGACCATAGCTAGGTTGACACTCAGGATGTATCAAGGTTGACAGATGCACCAAGTTATATCATACAGGGGACCCAATTGAGGGCAACGAACAGCAAAGACCACAATTATAAGTGACATCCCTATACTATTATAGTATCGTGGACAGACATCGACCAGTCCACTTCACGCAAACAAGCTCTTCATAGTGAAGCTCACCCCTGCCTCGAGAACGCCCGCATCACAACCCCAGCACCCGCGGCCACCGCAAATAGGACGGTGACGCTCGGAAGCAGCGCAGCGACCCGCGACGCGCTCGCCTGGCCGTTCAGGCTTCCAAAACTGGTGCTGCCCCGCATGCCCTCCATGCCCTTATTCCCGTTCGACGTCGCGAGCACGGCCTCGTCGATCGTCGCCGTGTTTTTCAGCTTCGTGATCGCAGACGTCGCGAACGTCTCTGCCTCGTATCTGCCCGCCTCGCTCGCCGCCTCGTCCGTCATGAACACGAGCGCGAACCCGGGCGCGGGGACCTTGACCTGGCACGTGTTCGACACTGTGTCGCACGGGATGGTCTCGATCGTGAGGTCCCCCTTGAGACGGCCGTCCGCCCGGGATTGGTTGCCCAAGGACTGGTTGGGCGGATGAGTGTGGTGCTTTAGAAGGAATGAGAGCATGCTTGCGTACCTGGCCACCCCAAGTGAGGTTGAACTTGTCACCGACGGACGGTGCGACGAGGTACCTATGCATGAAGGTGAGCCGGAGCCATCTTGACATACTCGAGAATTCCTCACTTTACCCTGACCTGCGAAGGCGTTCCGGGCGGCTTGCCGCTCTCGCCACCTCCGACGGAAATAGTGACGGTGTAGTCGTTCGCCCCAGAGGGGTCGGTCATGAAGTTGACGAACGCGAGCCGGGCGAGCTTGTCATTCTCGTAGATCGCGTATCCGGGCGTGTGCATGTTGCCGGCGTTCTGCCAGAGGTCGATGATTCGCGAGTTATTCGACTTGCCAAGCGTCTCTGCAACAGCGAGGACCGAGTAGAAGATCGGGCTGACTGTCCACTCATCGAAGTGACTTCGGTTCGTAGGGGCAGCTGTGTGCATTGTTAGTACACTGAGGATCGAGACAGCATGAGCGACATGTCATATGCTCACCAGTAAAGGGCTAAGAGTTACCGACCAAGGTCAACGAAGGCGAGTCAAAATACGGGACGATATACGACGTACGTTATAGTAGACATTCTGACCACCAACGTGCAAAAGTGCATGCGAGAAGTTGCTCGCCGCCATTTCCAAGCCATAATCAATCGCCCACAGAGCAGCACCGAAACTGGTACTGATACCAGAAAATCCACCGCACGATGCCGTGTTCGTCTCGAACATGATGAACGGCTTGCCCACTTCCTGCGCGATGCGTGTCGAGTTGAGGTACGGTGCAATCATGTTCACACCCGCGGCGTGGGTGAGATAGTTGCCAAAGATATCTTGCGGGTTGATCGGGGGACCAAACCCGTCGTAGATCTCAGCACAGTTGTCATCAGGATAGCTAGTGTCCGCGGTCAGTGGTTTGCAGTTTCTAAAGAGCATCTTTCTGCCTTCGTACTCACTGTTCGACTGTCAGCGCCGTCAAAGCGTCATGGTATGACGGGATGAAGCCGGTATCCCATACCACTGCGGAGCAACTGTTGAGACAGAGTCATAATGGCGTAAATGTGGGAAACATACTCTCTGGTATCCAGTCACCCGTCGCCAGGCTAGGGCCGATGAGGATGTTTGATGTGCGAGGCACGCCCATCTGCCTCATTCCCTCTAGCACGGAACCAAACTCGCCAAAGTAGTCATACGGCCCGTAGGTTTCTGGCCGGGACTTGTGCCTACAGATCACCAGTCAGTTGAACCTATCTCGGAGCCGTTGATCGGTATCTTGCTCACCGTGCGTATAGGTCTGGCTCGTTTCCGACTTGTAGACCAAGGAGGTTGTCGCCCAAGATCTGCTGGCCATGCAGAGCGATGTCGAGAGCAAGATTGGCGCTATCATTGAGCGGAATACCCAGGTACCACCTGACGTTGAGTATTGACGAGATGTTGCTAAGCAGGTAGAGGATCTCGTCCGTGTAGAGAATGGCAGGCGTAGCCGTCTAAACAATTCAATGAGCACCAAAGCGTGTAGTAGGAGAGCCGATGTGCTCACAGGCTTGTTCGGGTCGATGCCCTCCTTCGCTATGGCCTTGCCGTCAGGAAGCTCCTGGACCATTCGCGCGGTCTCTTGTGTGTTACCACCGACACGAACATGTACCCGTCCAGCCCGCTCAACAATCAAGGACATGAGGTTGAGGAATGGCGGATGAATGTACGAGCTGCGTGCGATAGCGCGTGAGCTATCCGGCTCCAGACTTTTGACATAGCACTTACCCATTCAAACCGACTGTTCGCACAGAACAGGGCAAGAGATTAGCGAGGGTACACAAAACTCAGTGCCTTGCACTGGCGCGAGCATGCCGCGTCCAACTCTGGACCGCTCTCAGACGACGAACTCACTGCATTGGGTCACGACGGACATTTCGACCGAGAAGCCAAAGAAAGCCCCGCTCAGCGGTATCGAGAGCCCGGTAACATCGAGTGCATCTGCGGCAAGTTGGATCCCGAACTGGTTGGGTGGAAGAGGATCGGGTAGAGGAGGAGGATCTAGTATCCGTTGGTTGTATGCAGCCAAGGTTGGAACCGGGAGTGATGCAACAGTTGTCCCTGTGTTGGTCCCAGACCCACTGTCAAGGATTCTCTGCCCTTCCAACCCATAGATAGTGACTTGAGCTTGAGCTCTGGTGAACGCCGCGAAAATGACGAAAAGGAGAGAGTGTATTGGCATGGTGGCATAGACGATAGAAGACAAGAGGGGCTTCGTACTCTCTGGCCTGAGAATTAAGAGCATTCAGCCAAGCTGTTTAGAATCGCTTATGTAGTCCTGCTTGTCCTCGCTGCCAAGAGCGGCGCCGAGGCATGCTGCGACTCCGATCGCAGACATCACTAGACACCATAATCTGACAGGGCAGCGCATCGCCGACCGCGACGACAGATCAGATGTACATAATATGCAAGGACGTCCAAGCTTTGGAGTACTTATCCGCCAAGTGACTTGGCCCTCTTGCTTTGCCTCTTCAAGAGCTTAGAGCCTGGAGATGGCTGCCTTGGATACGGTCGAGTTGGTGCGTCAGCGATGTACAACATCTTGCACCACTGTATATACCCACTTATCGGCATACTCGATTGCAGCCTTCAGTACTATGTACTTCGTGTGATGAGAGGTAGAAGTGGCAAGGCGCACGAAGGACGGTGTGACCGTGCATGATGGGCAAGTGACAGGTACTACCGAACGTCGCTTAAGCGCTCCTTTCACTTTCTCATGTTGAATTCACAATCACTTCCATTGATAAATCTGCCTTGGTGAATATGCGCTACTTGATACTGATACACGAAACTCTGAGTATATTATGATAATTCTTGTTCTTAAACTTGAGCTTCAAGAGACGTTACACGAAGGATACGCCGTCCGAGGCCGAGTCTCGGGCCACTTCCGGAGGAGCACCCGATCTATACTCACCAACCTAGCGCTATATGTGCCTACTCCCAGTGTTCCAACACAAGGAGCAAAGACAGAATACATATGTGGCCCGAACACCTACGCAGTGCCGAGATAACCTGTGGCCAAGCCGCGTATAGGGAGCTCAAGACCATTCGGCACTCCACGTTCGCTCTTGGACTCAAGGTTGCTTTTGCATTGCTGCCGCGTTCCTTTCAGATTGTCGAGTCTCTATACATATTGAGTATGTGTCTTTGTAGGAGCGTCCATCTCTCACGTCAATAGGTCCCCATTGTCTGCCTAGGGGAGAGTAGTATGTGTCATACCATGAGAAACTTCCCTGGCTGCCAGCTGCATACCTTGCATATGGTCGTGGATTGACACGTGTTCTATACACAACGTCTCTTCCGTATGATGAAGAGTGGAAGGAGAGGTGCGGCGGCAATGCGGCAAACCCTGAGGTATGTGCTTGTCTCTGCATCCACTTAGTTGACTATCGTCAGTGACCTGGTTCGTCCTGATAGCAGACTTCGATGGGGATTGTTGCGAACATTACTGCATCGTATGACTTCTCAAAGTGCCGGGTGTCTGCCACCATCATCTTTGTCGCCCGTCTCGCTGGAGCACCAGAATCGGCCAATGAATGATGCACTGCCCGATCCGCCGTGACCTTCATCGCACCTATCCTATGTTGCACTTCGCGCCGCAGCGGAAGTCGCCGGTCGAGTGTAAAACTTCTTCAGCTCGTGCACCCGATACATCAAGACAAGGCCTTGTAGGATCCAGGTAAGATAATCATTGTATATCATTGTATCCGCGTGGTTGGGTACTCAAGCATTTCTCAGACTGACGATGCATGGTGTCGCTCGGTGGCTAGTCGGGCCCGACATATTCTATCCTACGATTTTCACGGGGTCTATGTGCGGCTGCTCTTAGGCTCTTCCCTTGGCATGCAGTGATCCAACGGCACGAGGTGACATGTCTGCTCCTGGAGGATACAGTATCATCGCAAGGCGATGAGATTAGTTGCGAGTCTAAGCAACTGTGGTCGCGCCAGACGCAAGAGTGCGATAGATAGCCTGTCGCCCGAATACCAGCGAATACCTGTTATAGCCTCCTAAAAAAACCAGGACGTGACGCCAACACGTAGACCCTCCTATCGAAGGAGAGATGATGAAAGGGTACATGATCAAATATTAGTTTCTTGGTCTATTGGGAACGCGTCCTCGGAACGCACGCTCTGTCGTCAGTGGTGCAAGGACATAGTTTGTATCTCGTTCCACAGCAGCTGGGTACCCGTATGTTATGCACCATCTTGTCTATTGTTCACCATTCCATCCATCCAACCGCAACAGCTTGCATGGCTCGGGTTCCAGAGTCCCGGTCCTTTGGATGCAGGGATTGATCTCAAGCACAGGGCACGCTTCGATGTACTCTTTACACTTCTTTTTGCATTTCGTGGTACTGCAACAACACAACAAGCCCCCAAGACTAGCGACACAAGCAGGACAGCGTAAATGATACATCTATTGAGCAATGAGGACGCCTACTTGAACTGCGTACAAGGACGATTCAGCATCTCGATGACACTCAAGCATACGTGCATGGAAAACTCACCGCCTTTCCATCCACCCACTTCTTTCCATCAATCTCCAGATCCCACGCCATCGCAGCCTCAAAGAATGCCTTGTCGTCAGCATTGTTCAGGTCGAGGCGCGTGAACTCGTAAGACTCCCAATCGGGCGCAACCTCAACCACAGGCTTGATGTCCTGCCCGCGTGCGATGAGCGCACCAGAGATAACCGAGTTGTTGGAGGTGCCAAGAACACCCATGGAGCCAAAGAGGTACTTGCGCGACGCCTCCAAACGGTTGAAAAAGCCACCAATAAGGTTCGACGACATGAAAGTCTGGGTAAGCTCGTCGTTGTACTTGTAGTCTACACGCCAAATAGAGAAACCCTCTGGATCGAAGCTGCGAGGCGTCAGCGAGATTCCTCTTAGTCAACGTGGTAACACACTTCTGGTATAGCCACTCGAGAGCACCATCCGGACCACGAGTGTCCTTGTTAGAGTACGCGCGCTTCCAGTCTTCGAGATTGAACGAAGATTTAGGAAGAGAGTCGAGCGGGTTTTTGGGCTTGGGCTCCTCCTTGGGGATGTCATCCTCATCGTCTTCCTCCTCCTGCTTTTTCGGCTTCTCAGCCTTGGGAGCAGGCGCAGCAACGGGTTTCGCCTCCTTCTTCTCCTTCGGAGGAGGAACGAAAGCAATAGCCTTTTCAATGTAGGTGACGTCATCAAAAATGGACTTCAGACAGGGCTGGTTGACGATCGTCTCGAAGTGGCGAATAACGTTGGGGAGCTGAACACGGAGGGAAGCATCGAGGGTAACGGCGAGAGCGCGGAAGATGACGGAGGCGACAGTAATATCAGCGAGGGTGATGCGCTCAGTCACCAAAAAGGTACGAGTGGAGAGGTAACCCTCAAGAGTCTTGAGAGAACGTAACTGACGCTCAGCAAGGGTGGTGTGGATCTTGAATGCTGATGTTAAAATCCGGTAATAATCGAGTGGAAGAAACTGACAGGCTTAGCGTAAGGGGTGAGTGTGCCCATTGCAAGTTGATAGATAAGACCGGTGAATGTGTTGATCTCGGTCTCAGCGAACGAGACCCATTGGTCGACGAGAGCAGCTTCCTTTGCATTAGAACCAAGGAGATTAGCGTTGGGACCAAGGGTGGCGACTAACAAGTGGCGTCAGTAGAGATCGCGATATTGTGCAGTGAAGACGAGCGAATCAGAACAGAACAAGACTGTCGACACAAGGATTAAGACAGGGATAACTGATCATAATGATTCTCATCCTCTCGCTCGCCAATGGAATGAATCCACGGCATGTTCTGGCATTGACTCACAATAACGTCCGATGGCAGCCGTCTCGAAGAGTTTGAAACCATCCGCCCCCTCGAAAGCCGGGATTTTGCCATGTGGAAACTTGGACAGGAACTCAGGCTTTTTGTTGTCCTCGTAGTGGACGTAGGAATCGGGAAGGTCGACCTTCAGACCGCTGAGAGCAGCCACAGCGCGGAGCTGACGGCCAGGCCGGTCAGATCTCGCGGTTCCTTCGACATCGAAACGTGAAACATACGCGCTTGCCAGCCGCCTGTCCAGGAGTCGTCCAGAGAGTGCCGATGGAGGCCATTGCGCACGAAGAGATGGAGGTAAAGATCAAACAGGTATCTCAGGATTTTTTCTGTTATCACTTCACATCCGGCACGTGGGTGTGAGGTTTAGGGCAGGCGACAGTCAACACCGAGGGCAACCCCTCATATTGCGTGGGATAACATATATATAACATCAGGATAGAAGACTATATTTTGTTTGTTGGTTATCTGCAATAAACATTCTAACAACATAATCAATGTTATCAAAGATGGTGTGCAGGTGATCTGATAGGCAACAGACTGACAACATTTTGAATGGTATGAGTGTGATGCTGGGTGCAAATCATGATGACAACAGGCTGCATGTTTTAAGAATGTTGGGCATGTGACCATAGTGCCTGCATTTGATCCTACATTTGAACTGTTGTGGGGTGCAGAGGTAGAAATGCTGCTAGCATGTTGTCTGCTGGTTATGCCATACAAAACAGACTTTACATTCAGAACTTTGTCCATATGTTGCCTGCCAGCATCTTACAGATATCATACTAAATGTCCCTTACATGTTGCCCTTCTGACATGCCAACAAACTGACAACATTTTGAATGGTATGGATATGGTGCTGGGTGGAGAAAATGATGACAACATGCTTCATGTTTTCAGGATGTTGGGTCTGCAATCAATTTGCCTGCATTTGATTCTGCATTTGAACTGTTGTGAGGTGCAGAGGTGAAAATGTTGCTAGTATGCTGTATGCTGGTTATGCCATATAAAACAAACTTCACATTTAGAACTTTGTTCAGATGTTGCCTACTGGTATCTTGCAGATATCATATTCAATGTCCCTCACATGTCGCCCCTTTCAACATGCCAGTGACATTTTGCACATCATCATTTATGTTATCCAAGTGTTAATTCTCACAAATTCTAGATAGCATTCAGTCTTCTATTCTCATGTTATCTATATGTTATCCCACGCAACATGAGGGGTTGCCCTCGGTGCAATCCGAGCGCGAATCACAGTGTGGTGGTTTTCCAGCAACCATCTCGTCTCCCGATGCCGCTCTCTACTGCTATCGTTACCTTGAATCTTCTGATTGAAGTAGCCACAATACTTCACTGTGCCACGCGTCGTGGTGCAATCATTGTTGAGTCTTGTGGCTGCTTTCCGTCCGGAAGACTTCGCAGAAACAAGGATCTACATAGTAGGCGCGCTTGTGAGTCTCGACATACACATACCGTTTACCCTTTGTCACCTGTGATGTTAAGTTTCGTCGATACGAATACATATTCTGGTCGGGAAATCGCCCTTTCTACGGCTTTGTCAATGTGCAAAATTTGAATACGAGCCTTTTCAGCGCATCCGGTTTATCCAACTATGAACAACGAAACCTTGCTAGGATTTCCTTCGAATACCGTCTTCTTTCCGCGCGGCTGATCCTGTCTGACAAACTCAGATCGCACTGCTTACATGTTGCAATTTTGTGCTGCATGGTTGTACAGCCATGACTTGCAGGGATCTTCCCCACGTTCTTTTCTGTCTTGAAACATGGACATGAGCAGGTGGGTTGTCACGAGTCTGTCTCTGATCTTTGGCGTAGATACGCATTGTGCAATGTGCCCAGAGTGGATTGTGAAGCACACAGGCCTGAGGACCACCGACTCTGGAGCCTCTGTGAGATATACCCCTTGGAGGTAATCCTTGACTTTCCCTCCTTACGTGAGTCAACTACGACCGAGTGCTCATCTTAGCTTTGTGGGAACATGATTTTTTGTTCGTCACGCAGAGAAATAGCCTAGCCAATGTGGGGCACGAGAGCAGGTGACGAGAATGTATAGTGAGTTCCTTTGCAAGACCTCAACATCGGCTCATCTTCCATGTTCCCTCGTAAGTCTCAATGGATGCGCGAGGCACTCACAGAAGCAGGAGGGGCATCCATTGTCTGAAGTTGTCGTGGATGATACCACTGATCTTTATTTCACTCCGCCTCGACGAGAGACTTGGCGTTGTATCAAGAGCATCAAATGGTACGATGAGCAAGAAGGACTCTCAGGGTACGTGCCTCCTTTCCAATATGGTGGTGTTGATTGCGAATGGTTTGTACAACAGACCCTCTTTCTATCCACCAAAGGATGGGCTTTGAACGGTACTTGCAGGATTGCCCCTGGAGGAACACTGCGATGGAAATGCATCCGTAACTGTATGAGACGTTTGAGAGTTCCTAGTGGTTGACGCTCATCCCTCTCGGACTTGTGGCGGGATCCCAAACGTCGATGGTATGCATTGCCGGGTGCATAACTCAAGACGCGCACGATGTGGGCGGACGAGAAGGGGCTAGTGCCTTGCATCATGCACGAAATGGTAGAACTGGACAGCGTGGTGGAGTTGTTGGCTGTGCATCTTTGCATACACAATCTCTTCTATTGGGCAGTATAGGCGTCAACTTGGTCCTCTCAAACAGCAACTTGCGCGGATAGTTGCCTAGGTACGCCCCTTATACAGTATCTCTGCTGGGCAATCCCATGCTTGTCTACTACTCTGATGTCGTGCGTTCGTTTTTCCGATAGCTAGCGGAGTACCTCGGTGCCGCATGACGAACCGACGGGTTGTCCCTCCCACAGAATGTCGTAACGTGATTGTTAGGATTCGTTACCGACTTTAGACGATATGTCTGCTTGTGATCTATGCTGAAACAATACGGGGACAATCATGTTCTCGAACATGAGCAGTGTTAGCCGAGTCATTCCTTTTACCACGCTTCTTGCGCCATTCCAGCTTCGAAGTGTGTTATCATGGAATTACAAAGTGAGCGGTATTAAGGAAGAGTACTTCCGCCTTTGATGCAAGGGATTGTATCCCCCCGATCGTCAGTTCTGGTGCGTATTGTCTCTGTATACAGACTCTTGGTCTCACAATTCAGCCTCAGCATCCACGGTGATGACCAATAGTTACGGTGTTCATATAATGCCATGTAGGCCAATGCAGGATCTACCAGTGTACCAGACTCTATATGCACATGCTGTTATCCGACATTCGTGGGAGGACATATTGTGACCCAAATTTGAGCAAATCGTCCATATCCTCCGCAGAGGTACGCAACCGGTGCCGTGCCAGCTGTCAACATGCACCATTTGGGAGATCTCCCAACCGCTGCGTCTATAAGATGCACATGCTGTCCGAGCTTTGTCTCTGTAGCCCACCCCGCCTCATTCAGTCCTCCCCCGTGGTGCGGACGAGAAGGGGCTAGTGCCTTGCATCATGCACGAAATGGTAGAACTGGACAGCGTGGTGGAGTTGTTGGCTGTGCATCTTTGCATACACAATCTCTTCTATTGGGCAGTATAGGCGTCAACTTGGTCCTCTCAAACAGCAACTTGCGCGGATAGTTGCCTAGGTACGCCCCTTATCCAGTATCTCTGATGGGCAATCCCATGCTTGTCTACTACTCTGATGTCGTGCGTTCGTTTTTCCGATAGCTAGCGGAGTACCTCGGTGCCGCATGACGAACCGACGGGTTGTCCCTCCCACAGAATGTCGTAACGTGATTGTTAGGATTCGTTACCGACTTTAGACGATACGTCTGCTTGTGATCTATGCTGAAACAACACGGGGAAAATCATGTTCTCGAACATGAGCAGTGTTAGCCGAGTCATTCCTTTTACCACGCTTCTTGCGCCATTCCAGCTTCGAAGTGTGTTATCATGGAATTACAAAGTGAGCGGTATTAAGGAAGAGTACTTCCGCCTTTGATGCAAGGGATTGTATCCCCCCGATCGTCACTTCTGGTGCGTATTGTCTCTGTATACAGACTCTTGGTCTCACAATTCAGCCTCAGCATCCACGGTGATGACCAATAGTTACGGTGTTCATATAATGCCATGTAGGCCAATGCAGGATCTACCAGTGTACCAGACTCTATATGCACATGCTGTTATCCGACATTCGTGGGAGGACATATTGTGACCCAAATTTGAGCAAATCGTCCATATCCTCCGCAGAGGTACGCAACCGGTGCCGTGCCAGCTGTCAACATGCACCATTTGGGAGATCTCCCAACCGCTGCGTCTATAAGATGCACATGCTGTCCGAGCTTTGTCTCTGTAGCCCACCCCGCCTCATTCAGTCCTCCCCCGTGGTGCCTCTACCATGCTTCTCCGGCTATCTCAGCTGCTTCTTGCTGCGCTCGCATTCAGCGGCGTGGTCTCCGCTACCCCTGCCAGCGACGAGGAGGTCCGCACGTTCTTCGCGCGCGAGGGTACAGCTGTGAAGTCATTGAGCCTCGGCAGGCGGTCTGCTGCGACGACCCCCACGCGCCACCTCCCCACTGAACCTCGGCAGGCGGTCTGCTGCAACGACCCCCACGCGCCACCTCCGTCCGACGTTCGAGGACGAGGCGATGCGGACCAAGCGCGACAGCATCACGCCCCCGGACGTGGGTCAAGTTGCGGACTTTGGCGGCGAGGACCCCCAGCCGATCCGCAACGGATTCGGAGACACCTACCTCGCCAATGCCAACCACGAAATCGACAAACAAAATTTGGACAACATCGCCGCACCTCCCACGGATGCAGGTAGGGACGCAGTCATGCACCCGGGACTTGCTTTGACGGCATCGCATTGCAGGTGCTGTTCCGAATTTGAAGTGGAGTATGTCCCTCTCGCACACGCGACTCCTTAAGGTTCGTGTCGCGTGTTTATCCGAATTCGTTTTTTGGGCCGATTAACCAACGGACCTTCCATAGGGAGGCTGGGTCCGCGAGCAGACAATCACGGATTTGCCGCCTTGTAAGTGATCGTAATCCCCGCAGTGATGGACATCCGGCGTTGACGTTGTGCGTTTAGCTAAAGACATTGCTGCTGCCGAACTGCGCCTCTCTCCGTTCGCCTACCGTGAACTGTGCGTGAGGACTCCGCCTTTGCGAACGATGCAGAGTACTGATTAGCCGCGATCGCAGTCACTGGCACCGTGTGGCCGAGTGGGGATACATTCTGAACGGAACTGGTAGGATCTCTGCCATCGATGACAGTGGCCGGAGCTACATCTCGGACGTCAAGGGCCCGACGATGGGGTCCGACCCCGACCTTTACTAGTAAGTCTTGACTAGCACTGTCATCCATACTGTCCGTTTCCTGATGCTGCCACATCATGCGTGCCTCATCAGCTTCCCTCCAGGGGTGCCCCACTCTATCCAGGCGCTCGATGAGGGACTCGAGATCCTGCTCATCTTCTCTGACGGCAACTTTGACGCGAGCGGCACGACGTTCATGCTCTCAGATTGGCTAGCGCACACACCGCTCGAGATCGTTGCGCAGAATTTCGGGGTCAACGTGAGCCTCCTCGGTGGTATCCCCCAAAAGGACCCATACGTGTTCCCCAGCACCAAGCAGCCGCCGCCGTTGGGCCACGCAGCCGACCAGGCAGTCAAGTCTCCCATTGGCGACGTCCCGAACCCATATGTGTTCCACATCGCCGATCAGGAGAAGACGATGGCGCCCGGGGGCTGGATCAAGGTCCAGGACTCTGTCACGAACTTCCCAGTCTCAAAGCTGATCGCGAGCGCGCTCGTGTTCGTCGAGCCGAACGGTCTGCGCGAGCTGCATTGGCACATCAACGATGGTGAGCATGCTCGTGTGCCAGCTCTTCCTCGGTCCTCGGGTGTTGACTTGGTACCTGGTTCCTTGTCCGCCTTCGCATCTAGAATGGCTCTACATCATCAGCGGTCATGCCCGTGCGACTGCCTTTGCTGGCGGTAGCACCGCGCGGACATTCGACTTCCAGGTAATGTCTCGTCTTGTCGAGAACCGAGCTTGTTGTCGGTGGCTGACACGGCATGGCGTCGCATAGCCTGGTGACACCGCCGTATTCCCGGTTTCGTATGGGCACTACATCAAGAACTTGTCCCCGACAGAGCCTCTGATCTATATCGAGCTCTTCAGGGCAGAGAAGTTCATTGACTTTAGCGCGACTCAATGGCGAGTGCCGTGTTCCTCGTAGTGTTCCTCCTTGTGACATTTGCATGCTTACCATCCCCATCGCTCCTCTCGCAGGCTCGCGCTCATGCCCCGGCAGGTGGTTGCGGATCTCCTGAATATCTCTGTCGATACTGTTGAGACATTCAAGAAGGAGAAGCAGTTCGTCATTGCATGAACACTGGAAGACATGACCAAATCGCCCATTCACCCTCCCAAAGTAGACCTCACGCAATACCCAGCTACACATGTCTATACCTCCCTGGCCACCAGGATGCTCAGAGCTCTCGCTCCAAATAACCTTTCCCTTTTCATTCTGCTGACCTTCGGAGCAAATCCCATGTTGTAGTATCTTACCTTCGTCTGGTATCTTTTTGACTTGCGCAGATGTAGGATCTTACACATATTGCGATGTACTGTACCTCAATCAAAGTACCG
The DNA here is from genome assembly GCA_000743315.1 of Lignosus rhinocerotis TM02. Lineage (NCBI taxonomy): Eukaryota > Fungi > Basidiomycota > Agaricomycetes > Polyporales > Polyporaceae > Lignosus > Lignosus rhinocerus. The sequence continues at coordinate 40,149 of KN050009.1, forward strand.
TTTCCAGCATTGCAGCATTGACGTCCGATCGCATTGTGTCCCGCGCACTTCGACCGAAAGCCAATCTCCATCGGAACTCAGAAGCTCACAACCGACGTCAATTTCATAAGTGCAGATGGCAGCTTCAACAATCTACCACATCTACGCGATGTCTCCCTCGGGCGCTTTTCGCAGTGTTAACCGACAGCTCGGACTCTGTACGTAGAGTTCCATGTCAGGGTCCGTCCTCCACGTCGCTGAGTTCATGTTCGCATTCGACGGATAAGTATACTCGGTACGAATCCACACCACTTTTCTTTCTTTTTTTGGCAGCTCCTCTCTCCGAAACAGATCAAGTACAAACTATCATTGTTATACAATACGCGAAACGTCCGTGAACGAGACATGTATGGCATGATCATGATACACGTTAAACCCAGGACCCCAAAGGAGGCACGTCCTCGACATCGCCGAGCCTCCTCCGGCCAGGCCGCCAGGGACTGGGAACCTCAGACCTGACTGAGCGGCTCGTACCCACTTCTGCTCCTCCCTCCAAGCCCAAGGCTCATGAGCAGCTTGTTCCGAAGCGATTTCCGGCCTCCACCGTCGAGGTGCAGATCGTCTCCCTCCTCGCGCTGTCGTCTGCGCTTCGCCTCCGAGAAGCCCTCAAGCGGGACGTCGTATAGGCGTTCGTATTCGACCCCGAGCTCCTGGCCCGTCGACCAGAAATCCTTGCAGTTCCCGACGATGCCGAGATCGAACGGGTTTGGCGCTTTGGCCGCGCGCGCGAGCCCGTCCGCCGCCTTGCCCTTCGTGAACCTGTCGAGGCCAAGGAGGCTCATCAGGAACCCGCTGCCGCACCCTGCGCACATGCCGTGTGCGTGTACATGGCGGTGCGTGGGGCCGCTGCTCAGCCCGGCTTCGCTGCCGTTCGAGTCACTCGAGGGGAGATGCCGGTGCTGGCCCATCTGATGGAGACTAGAGCCGCCGCGGCCGCCCATGAAGCCGTACCGGCCGAGGTTGGAGACCTCGAAGGTTGTCATCTGGCGTGCGACCTGCCAGAGTTGCGTGGCGAGGAGAACGAGTGTCCATGACAGCTGCAGCGTGGACCATGCGGCGATGGAGAAGAGGAAGGAGTCGTATGCCGTGATGACACACATATACGACGGGAGAACGCAAGACGGCGAGATGTGGGCTGAATCGGTCGGCACATCCAAGCTTGAGAAGTCTAATAGCCGGTATCAGGAGAACGCCACAAGCAGATGGGGGTAGGCCCTTACATTCGTATGTGAGGTAGTCGAACAAGATGATCCCGAGGACCAGAGTCATGACGAAGAGCAAGAACTGCCGGTGATTGTTCACACCGACTGTCAAAGCATGTTAGCAGCGTCCAGTGAATCGCAATGACAAATCACATACTGCAATTCCATACCCATGGGCAATGGCTACGGAACAGCGGGTGAGAAAACGAATCGGAAAGACGGTCATGTCACTTACTGGTCATGTCGTGCGATACAGCGGTCGCAGACACGACAATGCTTCGACCGCAGTGGCTTGCGAGCCTGGATAGCTATTATTGATCACAATCAGATGAAAGATGCCAATCGGACCTACCATGCACTGTATACAGAACGTCTGACCATTCAGACGTCCTTGAGAAGCAAGCTCTTCGATGATCTTGAGTCGTCAATCAGTCAGCGGCCAGTCCTCTGACACAAGTTCCCTTCATACGCACGGTCTTGAGTTCACCGTCACTAGATGGCTTTGGGCAGGTCCCGGGATCCAAACTTATGGCACGGAAAAAGTTGTACGCGCACAAACCAATTGTGATTGCGAGCGTCAGGTGTGTGAATGGATGCGATTGCGTTTCTATCTGAGGTGTATAGCTCGGCTTCACAAATCGTGAAGACATCAATCAACTCACGGTTCGTCAACCGAGTCAGCCAGGCATACGTAACCCAGATCATGGAACCAGTTATGATGCCGGAGAAGTATGGACTTTGCGTGACACTGTCAGTGTAATTGGACTTGTCCAGGAGAACTCGCGTTACAACCTGGGCTGTGTAAGCAGTGCAACGTTCAGAGAGTGAATGCGGACTTACATGGTGCATCCCGAAAAATAGAGCCATAGCGAGTATGATACCAGTATACCATGGGAGAATTGTGAGGGTCGTGAACATCATGAACAGAAACAATGTTGGCATGAGGAAGATGACGATCTTGGTGTTTCTCTGTATGACTTGAGCACGTCGTAGAACCACCTTTGAGAGTCGATACTCACATCGCTGAGCGGCTTTCGCTTAGGAATGCCATCCTCTGTTAGACCGCCTTCGTCCAATGCCCGTTTCCATGGTCCCAAGCTTTTGAGCTCCACAGCCATGTCCCGTGCAGTCCTCCCCTCTCCATCCTTGGCGTGCACATCCGCGCCAGCCTCAATGAGTCTCCGGATGCATACCCGATTTCCTCGGACAACTGCCCAGTGTAGGGGTGTAAGGCCGGTATCGTCCTTCGTGTTCGGGCTTGCGCCATGCTTGAGCAATAGCTCCACTGAGAGTGCGTCACCCTGGTAGGCCGCCCACATGAGGGAAGTATGCCCTTGTGAGTCGCGTGCGTCGACGTTGATGGGCTGGTGCAAGAGGTACAGTAACGCCATGACAGAGGAGGAATGCGTGACGAGATGCAGGGTGTTGTACCCTTGCGCGTCGGTGATATTCGGGTCCGCATTGTGGGCAATTAGCAGTTGAATGACATACAAGTAGCCATTGCGCGCCGCCCACTGCATCGGGGTCGCGACGAGATCACCGCCTAGCGCGTCAATTTCTGCACCCTGCTCGAGTAGATACCGACATGCAGCCAGCTGAGCGTTGATCGCAGCCCAGTGGAGAGGAGTGATGTTCTGGTCGTCCCGGTCAGTCGCACTCGCCTTGCCAGACTCGATAAGGGAACGGATCGTATCAACGTCGCCGCGTTGAGCCGCCACAAATATATTGACCTGCGCAGAGAGATTGGTGAATATGATGAAACTGACCCGCACGCCACTGCGAGAGTACACGCACATCCGTTTCCTGCACTGTCTGGAGCGTTTGCGAGAATGTCATCGAGCTTGCGCTTGCCGAGGTTGCGGATACAGTCGACGCAGAGGGTTCGCCCTTTGGATTGACTATGTCATCCATCGTGGGCCGTGCACAGTGGTGGTTGTGAGGAGAAGGGATTGCCCGCTGCGGGCGGTGAACGTGGTGGTCGTGAACAGGTATTACAAGGTTTGACGCTCGGCAACACCAATAAGGCTGTGTTCGAACTGGCGCCCAGAGAGGTAACTTGAAACAAGTCTTACACCTTCTTTCAATCATAATATCTTCGCTGGAGGCAATTCAGGGCTTTCACTCACTTACCACACGAAGCGTAAACGAAGTTCCCATTGCAAAGTCTGTCCGTCGGTAAGATCATAGCATGATGCTCTTGTAGATTCAGACACAATTGTTGCAAAGTCTGTCATGCAAGACTCACGCTTCGAGGCCTGTATATGCGACTTAGAGTCGACAGCACGACGGTGATCGTTCTATGGGAACTGATTGATAGAATCGTATGTAGCTTTGGTGTTAAGACATAATAGCTAGAGCCTTGCTGATGAAATCTATCATGAGTAAGTGCTCTTCCAAGTATATATCTTGAGGAAGGTCAAGTACATAGCACAGTAAGTATCTCCACCACTGATAGGTATTAGGCGCACTAGAAGAACCCATTACGGAAAATCTTACGGTCATAAGTTGACCGCCCCTTTACACTCAACTTCCACCACGCACAATCCGGATTCAGCCTTCCTGTCCACACGCTGTCTGAAGGCAGACACTCTTGGTCAATAGGTTTGCGGGCGCAATGGTTGGAATTCTAATGAATAATCGCTCGCGCAGGACAGAAAATGACCACAGCCATCTCTCCGTCAGAGGATAACCTGAGAAGCGTGCTCCTCGCCCTCAAAACAGAAAACCCTCATTTAGGTATCCCCAAACTTCATGCTCTACTCCTTTCCACACATGCAGAGTGGACGGTTAGCGAGAAACGCACGCGCAAAGTCCTCAAGAATGCGGGTCCGGTCCTGAACGCCAATGGCCACGCGGTTGGCGCCGTGCCTGGAGAGATATTTCCCAGCTCATCACTCGTAGAAGGGCTGGACGTAGCGAAGTGGACGACGAAGGTCGAGGTGAAGTACTTCGGGAAGGCGAAGGGGAAAGGCTTGGTTGCAAGGGAGTTCATTCGGGAGGGCGAGATTATCTGGAAGGAAGACCCGTTCATCCTTGCACCAGAGTGGTGAGTGGCCTCTCTCGTGATCATACTACCTGTCAATGAAGAAGACGACTTGCATCTCCACAGGGACATTTATGACTTCCAAATGTCTTCGCCGCTCTCTCTCATGATCATACTGCCTGTCAATGAGGAAGACGACTTGCATCTTCACAGGGACATCTATGACTTCCAAATGTCTTCGCATGCATGCGGACACCATGCATGCGGACACTGTTCGACTCGGCTTACCACCTCGCCTCTCATCGTCCCTTGCTCCGCGTCTACGTCGTCCACCCCGTGCCCTTTACGCTTCTGTAACCGGCTGTGTCTGGCGCGCTCCGCCCGCACACATCCGCTGCTCTGCGCCTCACGCAACCCCGCGTCGGCACCGCTTTTACACTTCGCGCGCCGGAATGAGTGGATGGCGCTCCACGCACTCTCGCAGTGCACCGCGCGCATCCTGTTCACGTACCAGCAGGACGAGCAGGCATTCAAGGAGGACTGGGACTTCGTGCGTGCGCTTGCGCATCTCGGGATGGAGGAGCGCGCTAAGAACATTGGGGGGTACGTCAGCGACTCTGCGTTGCTGCAGGAATAGGGAGGGCTAACTTGACTTCTGCGACTTACGGCCAAACACAGACTAGGCACAGAATCAGACAGAGCGATGTGGAAGAAGGCGCACAAGTACTACCTGCAGGCGTTCCAAGAGCCTACAACTGAGGCGGAGAAAGGGCGACTCGCGAAGTTGCTCAAGAAGGGCCTCCCTAAGGACGTCATTGACACGCTTTTCGACTACGAGGCGTTCTCGCATGGACTGGGAGGCATGAATCTCAGCAAGTAGTCATATCTCTATCCGTAATGAATCAACTCTGACTCTAGCTTGATTGGTAGGTCTTGAGGCGCACGGTGGCCTCTACGTCTTGCACTCCCATATGAATCATACATGCACACCCAACGTCTCTGTCCGTCATTTCGATCAGCGCACGGCGCTCTCGCGCATCACCCTGGTTGCGAAACGTGATATTGCGCCTGGAGACGAGCTCTTCATCACTTACGTGAACCCGGAGCTACCGCTAGAGCCGCGCAGACGGAATCTCAGGCAATGGGGATTCGGGAAATGCATGTGCGAGCGGTGCATGAAGGAGGAGCAAGAGCTTAAAGACGCAAGCGGAGAAGCGGGCTCCAGTAGCGGAACGGACGTGGAGAAGGCGGATCTTGAGGCAGAACTGAAGACTGGACTGGGTGTGATGTAGAATATGAGGCAATGGAAATGACAAAAGTGCCCCATGTATACTGAGTTCTTGCGTGTCATACAGCCAAACATAACCATCGGCGTGAAATTCTCAACCCCTCAGTTTCTTAAACAGCGCCCCGCCCGCAGCAGTCACCTTCTCGACGTCTCTACACGTCAGACTGTACCGCAGGCCGCGCTCGAGGAATTCCCCATTCTGGACCGCGTCCCTCTCCGCTTTCCCCCGGAGCATGTTGGCGTTCGCAATCTTCTCCCCTGGGGACCGGCTGCCTGGGGCGAAACTGTCTTCCTGCAACTCGTCGATCCCGTGCAGGTGCGAGTCGTACAGGGACGAGGTAGTGATGACCAGACTGCGCGGCTCGAGGAGGAGCGTGAGGATGGGCGTGGGGTCAATCGGCCGCCCTGTGCCAGTGCTGGGTGTCCCGCTCGTGCCTGTCGGGATTGGCGGGAGGTCAGCTGACTCGGAAGTAGGAGCCTCAGACGGGTTGTAGCGGTAGTAGTGGAAGATCGTGTGCGAGCCGAGGGAGAGGGTCGCCACGACGGGATGGTATGCGGGCCCGTCTTCGTGCGGCTATGCCAGTCACGGTGAAGGACGTGCTTCAGGTCAGTAAGGGCATGGAGACTTTGTAGACTATGCTGAAGCTCAGCCAGGTTATGCGTACCATGATTCCCTGTCCAGGAGCATACTGTTTGACGTTCAGTAAACCGCGTGGAGTGGTTAAGGGAACAGTGATTGGAACATACCTCATTCATGATGATGTGATTGGGTTGGCCGTGTGCGGATGATTTGAACACGCCCGTATCTCGGATGCGTCCGACTATGTCAGGACTGTGAACGTCATGGCCGTTTGTGCATTAAGATCGATTGTGTTGTACTGCCTAAAGTATGTGAAACACAAGGACGCACAAGGGGGTCACAAATGAAGGCATGTCTTGCGGAATCAGCGTCTTCTTCGCGGTGAGATCTCCACCTATGGCCTCGTAAGCCTATCAGACTCAGACCTAGACTGTAAATCTTAGCACTCGCCCCAGATCTGAACCCTGTGAATGCCCGGATACAGCGTAACAGGCTTGGGTTAGGTAAGACAGCGAGAGCGGAGATCCAGCGTGCCTGCGATTAGCCAACCGCTTCCACCATGGCTGCGGGGCGTCTTGGATCTATAGGCAAAGTGTAGTTAGCAGAAGAATGCGCCCATTGAAGTGACCTGATTGTGCCCACCCTGCGGATGAGGTACTCTTCCTCGTCCTCAGTCACAAATTCCGGGATGTAGAAGGTGGAGGATGTCCCGGGGACGAGATAGTCATCCAATTCGATTGAGCTCATTCTATTGCAATCTATGAAGGTCAACTTATATCTTAGCTAAGGAGGAATTTGAGACCCCGTGCCAGTTGTCGGATTGCAAGTATTTCTCAAAAGGCACAAAGGAAATACCTTCAAGCGCTCACCCTCTCGTTCCACCAGACCTTGACACACTGAGGCTGTCCACTCACTGATTTACAAGCATTAAATGATGGGCATTATTGTATGACATACGCTGATAGTACAAGTCGATGACCCATGATTGTCAATGACAACCTGAATCTACAGTGTGTACGTGAACACAACTACCGATTAAGCTTCCGACCCGACGTCCGACCAATCACTATCGTTCCTCGCGACCTCCAGCTCCTCCTTACTAATAATGTCCAGCTCGTCCTCCGTAGACGTGCGCGGCTTCTGCTTTGACTGATCCTCGGCCAGAGGTGTCGATATCTCCGAAAGTAAAAACGTTCCCTCGCCAGCAGAAGTCAACGACGATGACGACGACGCGTCTGATGAGGTGCGTGTCATGGGCACAGACGTCGCAGGGGACGCCTCAGCGGTGACGAACGCGTCGTCGTCCGTTGGAGCGGAAGCGACAGACGTTGGGGGGAGGAAGGTGTCGGCAGTGACGAAAGTGGCATCTGTTGCGTCGCTCGTGTCTGTCGCGGTGGACACCATACGGGAGATCGCTTCAGGGGCGGGTACCGATACTGATACCAACGACGAAGACGGTGGTGCCTCGGCGTCGGACTTGTAAGGGCAGTCGGAGTCGGGAATCAGCAAAGGCGTATCAGCTTCTGAGGAAGATGGGGAGGAGGAATGTCGGGAATTAGCAAATGCGTATCAGCCTCTGAGGAAGATGGGGAGGAGGGAACAACAACTGGGGACTCAGATCCAGGCTCGGCCACGGGTGTGTCGTTCTCCTGGGGCACAGCTAGCAGCTCAAACCCAGTAGCAATATTTCCAGTGTCGTCACCCGGGTCTCCTATGAGGACTGCCGGATCAGACGATTGGGGCTGAGGCGTGCTGGTGAACGAGCTCGATGCAGCTAGCTCGTTGTTGATGAGGTTGTCGGAGTGAATGAGCTCGATGCAGCTAGGTCGTTGTTGATGAGGTTGTCGGTGATCGACGAGAGGTGAGAAGCTGGATCGCTCTCGAGGATGGGATAGGACTCGTCGACGATTGGAGTGCCTTCTCCAACAGCGAGAGCAGATTCGACAACAGGGGCAGACTCGAGGACGGACACCTCTCTAGCGGTGTTCTCAGTTGATGTGTCCTCGGCGGGGACGGTTTCTTCGACGAGGGCGGACTCGACAACAGCGGAAGGCTGAACAACAACAGCCGGAGCCTCCACAACGATTGCTGCAGACTCATCCACCTCAACCTCAGACACAGCGACACTGGCCCGGTTTGTGCGTTCCTTGCTCCGCTCGCGCTCCCTCTCCCTGCTCGCCTCGACCTTGCGCTCCATCGCCTGCAGCGCGCGCTCAATCTCGTGCACGACCTCCTTCCGACGTCCCCGTACCTCGAGATCCCCATTGCTCTCAACCTCGTCGAGGCGCGTGAGGAGCGCGTTCAGCGCGTGCTCGTACGCATGCACAGGAGTGTTGTTCGGCGTGTAAGCGAGCGGCCCAGGTTCCTCAACCTCATTCTCGCTGTCAGCGGGGATAGGAAGGGGGTTTACGAAGTCGAGCTTCTCGGGAAGCTCGAACGCGCCCTCGAGCTTGCGGAGCGCGTCTTCGATCTCCTTGATCGTCGTCAATGAGAGGCGCCGCGCACGGCGGGCATGGTAGAACTCGAGCAGCTTTGCGGCAACTGCAGGCGGCAGTGCGGGCGTGCGGTGCAGATTTGCACCCTCAGCTGGAGTGGTGTCTTCTTGTACTTTCGAAGAGGCGAGTGAGATAGTTGATTCAGCGGGAGTGGGTTCTGGCGCGGAGGTGCTAGGAGCGGAAGGTGCGTCTTTCACAGGCACTTGCTGTCGTTCGTGTTTCGGGACTGAAGGTCCGGCGACCGACTGGGTGCCGCGAGACATTGGGGCATCGAAAAGGTCCGAGTAGAGGACCAGGAGTGATTCCTGGATCTCGGGGTTGCTCTCATTGCGAATGCGCGCTTCGAGTTCTTCCTTGAACGTCGGCAGCTTTGCAGGGGAAGGAGAAGTTATCGGGGCGGCAGCCGGTTCAACTGGAACGTGTGCGGCCTTCCCCTTGCCCTTGCGGTCGGCCGTTGTTACTTGAGTCGGTGCGGCTGCAGAGACCAATGGCTGCAGGACAAAAGCGGGTGGCTGATGCAACACAGTTGGGGTCAGATAACAGGCGAAGTGTAAGCGATGAGTAGTACGGACCTTCGGGACACTAGCCTGCCAATGGCGACGAGAGGGAGGAGGACCATTCGGGGTCAGCATGGCACCCAGATCAAGGAGTGCCCGAAGTGTCTCTTGCTCATGTTGAATGCGACGCTCAGCCTCTTCACGTGCTGCCGCTTCTGCGAGCGCACACGCACGCTGTGGACGGGCGAGAAGAATGTCACGGCACTCTTGCTCGCGCCAGACACTGTAGGCGAAATCCTCTTCAGAGTAGGCGGACGTGTAGCGGAATGGGGTGTATGCAGATGCAGAAGAACAGGCATGTACCCAGTCCATCTCATGGTGTAGTTGGAGTAACGCAGTTTGTTCTTGACGGCGGTAATGGTCCTGTTGCCGCTGGTGTTGGATTGCTTGAAGACGAGCGTGTGCGAGAGCGTAATTGTGTGCAGCGTGACGAGTTACAGAGTCCAAGACGTCGAACGGTGAACAGAAGTCAGGATAGATAGGAGTTCGGACCGGAACAGACGTGAGGACGAGCATGCCTGAATGCGCTGAGTTGGGGATTTGTGTAGTAAGGAGGTTAGTGAAAGGTGGGCGAAGTTCAGGTTATATAGACTGTCACAGCAAAGCTTGATAAGCAGAGGAAGGAACGCGTCGCCCCGACGCGCGTACATCCTGAGTCATTGCGCACTGATGCATTGTGTGTTGTTGTTGGCTGGGACGTTGTCGAACTTGCTCGCGTCGTTCCTACTGAGGAGAAAGCCCCAGAACAAACGAGAACAGAAGGAGAGGCGCCCTCATGTGTGATGGGGACGCGCTAAAGTGACGAGCGCCCAATGCGAACCGCGCAACCTCGGTCAGTTGATGATGTTGGGTTTCAGTGAAGCTTGAGATGCTGTACATTGCAGATATGGTGTTCTCTGATCTGGCTGGAATGGATTTTCTGTAGATCGAGTTTGAAAGTTTTCGAGGGCGATCCTGCGACATTGTGCATGAACAAAGTGTACAGTTGGAGAAGAAACAATGCCACAAGTGAGTATCCTTTACGGTCTACTCTTTCATGCTGAGTATCAACAGCCCAGGACAACTGAAATCTAGCGACTCATTGTGTCGCATCCCCGTCAAGCTGGCCACAACCTGGTATGCAGAGCTGCCAAAGGAGCATATCCTCTTCCGAGGGAATCATGATCATTGCAATACAGGTAATTACCACCTCCGTTGAGGCGTGATCCAGATGTGGAAGAGGGTCACAAGTGAAAGGACCCCGAGGTACGGTGGGCGGCAACGGCCCACATCACCCGTGGCAGAGGGTGGAAGCATCTTCGACCTTTGGGACTAGCACCCACCGGGTTGCTGGAACCTGAGACGGAGTGACGAAGAAAACGTGTACCAAAGTTCAAACACTTGAAGTCATTGCTCGGGGCTCATCCAAAAGCCTGTACTATATAGCCCGAGTTCAATCGAGAACTGTAAGAAGGATGATTATGTTGGCCGGCCAGTTGACAAGACACAATTGCGGTTGTTGGGCATGTGGTGTAGTTGGTTATCACGCTCGCTTAGCACGGTGCTACAATTCTGCGAGAGGGGTCCGGTTCGATCCCGGACATGTCCATGCATGTAAGTCTTTTGCTGAACATTGCGCCAGCCGTACTACGTCCACGACTTGTACTTGAGTATCATGTGTTCTTCATCTGCAGCCCGCACTCTCGGATACTTAGACTCAAAGCAGTACCTTTTGTGGTGGTATGTTCCAGGATAATGGAGAACTCGTCAATCAACACCCCTTCTATGTGCTACAGACGGTGGTGTTTCAGCCCAGCCCTGTTTATACTGCTCGCCTCGTGTCGTTAGAGGCGACATTGCGGTTTTCAAGGGTCATGGTCATATTGACGAGATCAACCAGCTTGCTACAAGATATGTAAGCGTTCTCCATGACGTTCGCTAGAGCTGTATCACAAAGTCCGTCGATTCATAGCACATGAGCGTCGGGATAATTCTTCCCAGGACATCTTGACTCTAATGACTGGCGTGACGATCCAGGCACACAGGTGGCAGCCGCTGATATCAACTCTGGGTGGGAGTCGTAAACGTATCTGGCACTGATTATTGAGACCAGTGAACTTGAACAAGTGTGCATTGAAGCAGGCCTGAGGTACATAAGGTGTCTGGACACATACGGCGAGGAACGACCGTGATGAGCGCTTGATCCGTGATGTGAGCCACCCAAGACCCACACCAGTTTGTTTGCACTTGTTGTCTTAGCGACGCTCAACAAGTTCCCCCCGTCTGCGACTTGCCCAGTGCCAAGCTCCCTCCCCTTCTTCCCGCCGTCGTCGTCGACATTAAAGAACCCGTCCGCTCTTTGCGTAAACCACTCCCTTCACCATGAAGACTATTGCCGCAGTCTCGCTGTTCGCCACTGTTGCTTTGGCCCAGACGGTGAGTGATTATCTCTTATGCTTCACGAGGGACAACAGTGGGAAGGTCGTGGGGATAAAGACCGCACCCATTCATCGAGAGGTCGGATTGTTGTGCGACCTTCTACCATCTGTACCACGGGGCTCAAGAAGATGCCTCTCTAGGAGCTTGGCGTTGCGGCCCTTGTAATCCCAACTCTGTTCATGTGCGAGAAGAGTTGAATCACTTTGTGTATAATATCGCGATTAGGCCCATAGCTGATTCGTGCTGTATTAGATTCCCCTCATCCCCTCAGGGATCAGCTCTTCCTGCACCACGTTTCTAAACGGGTTCAATTCCGATATCAGCCTCTCCGGCTGCACTTCAGCTATCATCACGGCTACCGGCGCCTTCGCGCCCAGCACGAACGCTACCGCATCCACCTCTGCCCCATCAGCCGAGAAGATCAAGAGTGCGCTCACCGCCGTCTGTGCCGTCAACACGTGCTCGGAGTCTACGATCCGCTCCAAGCTCGCAGACTTCCACGTGGAGTGCGGTGACGAGCTCACCACGAACGCGAACAAGGATGTGATCCGTATCTACGACGTCCTCTATGCACTGACACCCCTCAAGAAGGCCATCTGCGCCAAGGACGACAGCAATAACTACTGCGTCAACAACATCGCATCAACGACATCGCAGACATCGAACGTCCTCGCCAACATCGCAAAATACGTCGCTGTTCCCCTGTCCGTGGTGTCTTCCGTATTCTCCCGTCGTGCGGATGCGCAGGTGGTGGCCTCAATTGCACCCAACGCGACAACATTTGCGGACAACAACCTCCTCTTCCTCATGCTCCAGCCCAATCTCCCCGCCGACAAGCTCTGCCAGACGTGCACGCGTAACATACTCACGCCCTACGCCGCCTTCGAGTCCTCTATCCCATACGCGCCCGGCCTTGCCGCCTCCGCCCTCCTTTCCGGCCAGTCCAAGCTGTATCAGGCCGTCAAGTCCACTTGCGGTGACAACTTCCTCACCGGCGCCGTTGCTGCCGCTGCTGGTCTCTCTGGCGGTATCCTCGGCCCGTCGGGCGATGACAACAGTGCCCAGGCGATGCTAGCCAACGCCAACACCGGTGTCGTTGGCGTGCTGGTCGGTGCCATCGCGCTGGTCCTCGGCACCGCGCTCTAAACGAGTCAATCTCGTTAATCAATAGAGGAGGTCGTGGATGACGCTCTGGCGTATGCTTTCTGCCGTCGACGGCATGCCGCCGCGTGTCGCTATTCGTAGTATACCTGTGTCGTTGTGTGTTGCGCTTAATTAGATGTGGCGGCGGTATGTTCACATCGTTTCTTCCGAGTTCACGAGCATGGAAGAGTTGTCCATTCTTCCTAACCAGAAAGCTGGGAACGTCAACGCCAGAGACGACTTCTTGGATAAGGATTGGGAAGGTCATGGTCTTCCTACGTGAAACTACGATAGTTCTCAGATGATATTTCGCTTGTGTCTTCCGTCTCGATTTCTGTTCAATTCCCTGCATGTCTCTTTTAGCGGCCAGCCACTTGCCAGGGATTGGCTGGGTAAGGAACACATTCCACGCAGCTGAGTCAGCGCCCCAAATCGGGCAGGCAAGAAACTCCGCGACAGCTGCATGAGGTACTTATGCACGATCACATGATTAAGCGCGCCAACATTAATGACAATGCCTCATGAACTTTAAACGACATTCTGCTACTTATTTAGCGTCCACTTTGCGTCTTTGCCCTCTTCTTCCTTCTTCATCGTACCTTCGGACATCATGTCGCTGAGACACAGTCCGTACTACAGGTATACCAAGTCTAGGTGGTTTCATCGATGGCGATAAGCTCAAAATTATATACATAGGAAACGGACACTCTCGACAGATTCTCTTGAAGCCACAGACAGTAAGAGGCTAAGGAGGCTGTCCACTCAAACCATTGGCGACAATGGCTCCTTCGCTATGGTGAGCAGGTCGAATGACACGTTCTCCACGACTTTCTCTCACCCTGGGCTTGCCGCAGCCCTCTCCCGGCGGACCATCACGAGTACCGTCGACTATGGACACTCCTTTTCTCGAGGACCTCGCTAGGAGGCCTCAACAGAGCCCTACAAGAACTCGACTAAGTACATCTTCGTCTTTTTCACGCTCAGCTCCGCTCTCGAGGGCGTCGTCGATGGACAGTGACGGATTCCACGCGCTTATTCGGAGCGCTTCCACGAGTGACGGCCGACGGAAGCGGGACTCGATGGGCCCGAGCGAGTTACACACGTTCAAGGAACACTCCGCCTTCCACAACGTCAAGTCCGTCAACAGCATTGACTACTCGGTTCCCTCTGCTGGCGACGCAACTGACAGCATGGCCAGCCCACCAATCGGGTGGTCTTACTCGAATGCCCTTGTCTTTGGCCGTGGGAACCGTGTGTACCACAAGACGATGGCCGACACCGAGGGTGTGGCACAGCAGCTCACGAGACTCAGCGACAGCATGGGTACCCTGCGGCTTGTCCAGTGTGCGGACAAGGAGCAGCCGAACACGGTCGCTCTCGCGACCTCGAGCGGCCATATGCAGATCTGGGATCTGTCGGCGAAGAAGGTGGTGCAGCAGTGGAGAATGAAGAGCCCGAGCGCGATGGCGTTCAACAGTGCGCTCCTAACCATCGGCGACGAGAAAGGCACACTGCGACACTACGACATGCGTGCGAACGAGCCGGCGAAGATGAGGGACCAGGCTAAGAAGGTCACCCGTCACCAGGGCCGTATCACTGCGCTGGCCTGGAGTCGCGACAGCCACTTTGTGGCCAGCGGCGACCAGAACGGTCTCATCCTGGTGTGGGACATCCGCAAGCCCCGTGTTCCCCTCGAGGTCGGCGAGATGGTCCAGCGCCGCCGCAAAATGCAACACGTCGGCGCGATCACGGTGCGTGTCCTCGCTTCGTCTCTTCGCCTTCGAACGCTCAATGCCTGTCCACGCCCAGGCACTTTCCTGGTGCCCGTGGTTTGGCAAGTACCTGGTGTCTGGCGACTCGGCGCCCGATGCGACCGGTACTATTCGCATATGGGACATGTCGAGCGAGGGCGACTCGTCGGCCAAGTACCCTGAGCGGCCGACGAAGCTGGAGCTTGACGCGCAGGTCACATCGCTACACTTCTCGCCCCAGATCAACGAGCTGCTGTCCACGCACGGCTCCGGGAAGGTGACGGAGGTGCCGTCCCTGTACAACGCGGACCCGCTGCAGTCGCGGATGGCAAACTCGATCGTCGTGCACCAGTTCCCGTTGATGCGGCACGTCACGACGGTCTCCGTCGCCGGGAAGAGGGTGGCTGGGAGCGTGTTGAGTCCGAACGGGCAGCGGATCGTGCTCGCGGTGCCGGAGGAGGCACAGCTGAAGGTGTGGGACGTGTGGGGCAAGTTCAAGGAGGCTAAACAGAGGAGCTTGCTCGAGACGTGTATCATCCGGTAGATGGGAGACGAGGATGTGCGCCGTCCCCCCAGGTGAGACTGCCCTGATCTACGATGCTCCTGGATCCGATACTGACATGCTCCTGTCTAGAGTTGACGGTGCTGTGAGGATTCAGAATCGTTCCATAACCCGTTTCGAGTGCGGCGACAGCAGACAGTGTAGATACTGCAAGGTAGGTACCGTCGGATTAATGTAGTATATTCTTGTAGCTCTCTACGGTGTATCATCGCTCTGCCGCGCGCGACAGAGACCAGCATCGTTGTTGTTGTATAGATGTCTCCCGTCTGTCTGGGAGCGGTGTACTGGGTGATAAAACGACGTACTCTATTATACAGGGACGGTGTACGTGTCTGAACGGGATATGGCTATGGATACTACTGAGTGGGATGGAAACGGGGTGGGGGAGAGAATCTTGACCGAGTGTTCAATGCATGTCTAGGTTCACTCGCATTTGTTCGGAGCACCTCGTTAGGATCGAGAATACCACTTCATGAGTACTATAGGATGCACGATCACCATTCTATGCTCAATGCGTCATGACATCATCGAGGTAACTTCGACCGTACGTCAACAGCTTGCTTCCAACCATATAGGGAAAGTCTCTTGTCGTGACATCGTTGCTTCTCTGTCGAACTCTAAACAAGGTTGGCGCCTGAGAGTATATAAGACTCAGCTCTTTCGCCATCTCGTTCCCACTGACTTTTGGCACTGTCTCTTATACGGACCTTCGTCCCCCTTCCTCTATGATAGTTCGTCCTACGACTCTACCGCCGATGAATATCATCGTCTAGTCCATCCGCTCTGGAGGGAGTGGCATACCACTGCGGGCAGCGAGAAATCGGGCACAAGGTGAGTTGAGTGTTATTAAGCAAGGCGTCTTTAGGTATTGTAGACCATGGTATCAAGGAAATCTCTCAGACAATCACGGTCCAAAACCATCTATACCCTCCTCCGGCTGTATGAAACTGTGGGTCCAATCCCAGTTTAGGCGGAGCAAGTTGCGATGGTCCGATGGTGTGATATATCAACAACTGAATCATGATACTATTAATAGGACCAGGCTGCAGCGCTCGGAGCAATTGCCTCTGGAGCGAAACTAGTCAAGATGCCAAAATGCTGACCACAGCCACAGCTACAATCACTGACCATGCCAGATTGGCGACTTACAGTATGTTGACTATTGATAGGACCAGGCTGCAGCGCTCGGAGCAATTGCCTCTGGAGTGAAACTAGTCAAGATGCCAAAATGCTGACCACAGCCACAGCTACAATCACTGACCATGCCAGATTGGCGACTTACAGTATGTTGCGCAACTATGGACGGTGGCGCATTGCCTAGACACATCTTACCATGGCTATACTCAGGCTGGGATGGCGAGCAAACTGCCGTGATCCGCGTCTATCCTGTGCATCACCAACCGGCAGTCACAGGATAAGCGCCCGGATGGAGGGGACAGATCAGTGCGCTCTGACGGTTACTGCTCACGCACCTTTGACCAGGTCGTCCATCGTCTGGTTCCGGGGCCCCTCAGGCCTACTTATTCCTCTTCGTTTCTTCGCTGCTCCTGGTGAGCCGGCTACGCCTCTTGGCCAGGTCTCGGACGCGTCCTGCACGGTCGCGACTCCCGTTCGATCTTTGCGCCCCCAGCGCGGCTTGGTCACGGTAGAGTGCTTGAAGGACGGGTTCCCAGTTCGAACCTTCCCGTCGCTCGAGAGCGAGCCTTTGTCTTCTTCGTGTATACACGTTTTTATTTCCTTCCTTCACCACACGGACAGTCAGACGGTCACTTCCTTCTTTCTGCAGGTCGTCCCCTTCCAGACGTTTATTTGCCTTTTTGTTATCGACTTTCGCCTTCTATGTCCGAAATCCCCTCCCCCGTTCCTCTAGATCCTGGTACCACCGCGGATACGGACCCTACCGATCCTAATGCCACAAACTCCAATAACACGGATCCGAACGCGAGCACTCCCAACCTCACGAAGTCCCCGGTTCCCAACGGGGGTAACCCTGAACCGAACGCCGTAGACCCACCAATCAATTCAAACAACGGCAATGTAGGGGGTATTGACCCTGATACGGGAACAGTTGTCCTACCGCAGGCGACGCGAACTGCGGATACTTCGTTCGCGTGAGAGTCTTTAGTTGTGCTCGTCTGCTCTCATCCTGAAGCAGGTCCTCAGTGCACCGAATGGGATTCAACCATCCATCACCCCTATTCCCCTTGCAGGGAACGACAAGGGCCTTGGCCTGAAGAGCCCCAGGTACGTCCGACGCTTCTGGTAACCAATGCGCACATTGAACTTACCATGTTTTCGTAGCTCGGACTACCGGACAGCTATCATAATCGCATCCGCACTTAGTGGTGCAGTTGCAATCATCCTGGTCATGGTTGTCATCTATGTGGTCTACCGGCGCCGTAACAAGCGCAGGCAGAGCAACAAAGACACGTTCGTTGCAGGTATACCAGGGTCAAATTTTGATTGCTCCGAGCGTCCTACGAGCGATGCCACGTGGGTCAGCACGCACATTGCTACGTCTGAGGACTCATTCAATGAGGCAACGCTTGAAGCAGGTGGTCGAGCGAGCCGTACGCCCAGCTTCGACTCGGAGGCGACGCTTGCCGACATCAGTGCCGCACGCATGAAGTCAAATGCGTTCGGCACGCCTTCACACAGCCCGCGCCCGTCCCTGGACAAGCTGAAGGTTGCAAGTATGCCGCTTGTTCCTGAGGACCCATTCGCGTCGTCTCGTCCTTCCATAGCTCATAAGCCTCGTCCATCTCTCGATCTTGGGGTCGACCCGGGACTCCAGCCTGCAGCGACCCAACGGAACAAGAGAAACAGTGTAACCAGTATGCGTATCAACCCGAGCAGTTCTTTCGAGAGTGATGTCGTTATCGAACTGGGATACGACAATGGCGCGTCGCCATCTCCTGGCTTCCCAGTCATCCCACTAATGACCCCCGTCGAGCCACCTATTGGGTGGCGCTCGCATTTGGAGGAATTCATACCTCCGCCAGCACGTCGCGACTCTATGGCCTCTCTCTCGCGCCAATCATCCCGGGCTTCGTCACGCAACTCTCGTAACCTCGAAATTGAAGTGATCAGCCTGAGCGAGTTCACTGTCCTTGCGAAGAAGCGGCGCTCGCGCGCAGACAGCATCGACCCCTTCCGCAAGCTAATGAAACTGGGCCACCGTTCCTCACGGTCGCAATCATATTCTGTAAGCGGATTCAATCATCGCAAGTCATCTCGCTCGGAGCGAAGAAGCCCTAGGAGTCCAAAGAGCCCCAAGAGCCCCAGCGGTCGTCGTGTGCGCTCAAGCAGTGTCGTGACCCCTCACCGCAAGGCCACCAACCCGACCGCGGACCCTGTTGATATGAGCTACTTCGCGCCGCTGGGACCTGTGCTCCCTGGTCTTCCTAAGACGCCTCGCACGCCTACCGCCGCGCGCCAGTCCCGCATGGTCAGCGCGCGGACCCCTCGCACCCCACATACTGCTGTGCCCAAAACCACCTACACCCCTCGCACATCTGTTTCTGCCAACTCCATTTCTGGCATCCAACGTCCACGCACGCCCATGAGTGCTCGGGGGCTCCCCCGCACACCTAAATCGCCGCGCGAGCTCCCCCGTACACCGAACACAACTCGTGAGTACCGCATGCCGCTCACCGCCTGGGAGTCACATATTCCTCGCGAGCCTCACACCCCCCGCACTCCTGGAGGACGGATACGTCCACATGCGCTGGTTCCGCGCACGCCGACATCACTTGACGATGCACACTGGGACGTCGTTCCACTACCTCCAGCGCCGGTCGCGCGCCCACTGCCGCCTGCCCCGTTGTCGGCCGGACGTGCTGAGCTCCGTCTGTCAAAGCTCTCTCGTGCGCTCTCGGAGGTGTCGAGGTATTCACAGACATAAGGGTTTTCTCAACATTGCGTGCGTTGTGACGAATGTACAACTGCTGCCCGATGAACAAATGATGTTGCTTATGTGTGTGTATGTGTACATGTGCGTGAGTGTACGTCGTATTTGTGTGGTGATACTACAGATGCTTCCCACGCGCAGACCGGTCATGCATTTGTTGGTTGCGTTGCAACCACTTGTAGGCACTAGGCTTTGTCGTGCCATGTTCCCTCAATGCCATATGTTCTGTTGGAAGGCAACGTCGCTTGGTCTCCGTCCGGTAGCTATTCTTCTGACTTGGCTGGTGTTCTCCGCGAACGTTAATATGTGACATGTCCAGCTTGTGATGTTGTAGCCGAGGTTGTCATGGTCATGCCCCTTTCACAAATCTTATGTAACTCATGCAGAACTTGAAGTACCTTCGTAACCTATGAGTCATGTCTAAATCTCCCTTGGCAGACAATTGTTAGAGATTGGGGAGGAACAGTCTAGATGGACGTGGTCACAATGTTCAGTAAGATTGTGGACAAGTATGGCGTCGTTCGCTTGTGAGGGGTCTGCTAGTGAACAGTGCAATCTGTGTGGGACACAAAAAATTCGCATTCGAGAAGCAAAGCTCATACTGTGTGTATACTAGAAGTGGGCCATTCGCATTCGGGAACCAAAGCTCATAATGTGTGTATACTAGAAGTGGGCGCACTACGCATGCATGTAAGGCACCTCGTAAGGTCGTGACCTCGTCGTACACAAAGGCCGACCGAAAATAATGCCTGAGATCAGAAGTCTCTCTTCCCTTCATTAGCAACTCCCGACCCGATTGGATGCACAAAAGATTGAGCAGGTCGGGCTGGGAGTGAATAGCAAGGGTTTTCCTCTGACGCGACGACTGGAATATGGCACGTACCGTATTAATATTAAGACCTCACTACTGTAGTTGGGCTTGATGATGCTCAAGCCTCGCCGAAAGGACGTGTCGCGTACGCGGGACGATAGTGGAGATTCCATACAGTTGTATGGATGTGCATGCTGTTCGAGCAGATGAGAAGGACAAGAACGGGAACGCTTGGGCGTTTACATCTGTTTTACGTTTAGGGCCGGCACGGTGGTCAACGTTGATGGCGGCTTCATACTAACGGGAACACTCCGCATCCGTTCGCGTTTCGTCAGCATATTACGACCAGGGTCCTCCTGGGTCTCACCCGACCATGCATTCTCTGGTGTTTGTTTCCCCACTGGGTGCGCCTCCTGGGTCTCACCATTCCAAGTTCCAACGACCATGCATTCTCTGGGGTTTGTTTCCCCACTGGGTGCGGAAATCTCGGATCGAACTAATTTGTGGCCTGTCAGTATGCTCTAGATCTGGTCACCGATCGCACGATGATTTACATGAGTTTACATGTAGCAAATGTATACGGCTCGTGCTGCTCATAATTGCATTCGGGCCTCGCGGAGGAGCGCGCGCAATGACCCGGTTTCAGTTGGGTAATCACTGTACACAGCCCCGGATTGTTGTGGCCCTGACAGTATGTTCCTCACCTCGTTTCAGCGCTCAGCGAGACTTCAGCGAGCCTATCTCTAGTATCTGGTATGACTTACAGCTTACAGCGCCCCCGGGCGTTGGCCAACCATTATCCTCCTTGAGACTGAGTGGGAGCTTCCTCCAGAACCTATTTTCATGGACCGCCACACCTACAACATCACGACGCCGGGAAACTTCTGGACGGAATGGTACGTTGATCAGGGTGTTTTTGCCACGGTTGGGCTCGCAGATGGGGCGCAAAGAAGTGGTGGTATGGTCTGGTCATCAAGTCGCCTTGCAGAAGCCTCTCTGACCTCCATTCCTTCTCTCACAGTGGCAGCGCTTGCCCTGCTCGTCTGGGATATCCTCACAACCTTGGACGAGGAGGTATGTCGCGTCGCGGTGGGGATTAGATGCGAATTTGACTTACTGTTTCGGTGCGGCCAAGGTCAACCTGATCTGGCCGTGCGTACGCGTACTTCGGTCATTCGCTCTATCCAAATGCATACTCAACTGTGCTTTAGATCGGTCTGGTCGCTTCCCAAGGCACTGTACCTCTTCGTACGCTACTATTCGCTAACCACTCTAATGTGCGTCTGAAGGATCGCTGGGAACTCGAGCAGCACGTTCCTAACGGACTACATATAGCTTCCGCAACGTCCGCGTCACCCCGTGCGTTGCCTGGCTGATGTTTGAAATCTTGTCAACCTTCTTCGTCGAGTTGGCCCTAGAGGTAATGATGGTCCTACGAAGTACGTGATTGCAGGAGCTTCGTATGTCCGCGATGAATCTGAACCTCGAGACGGTACACCAAGTATACGTCTTATACGGAGGCCAGCGGAAAGCACTGCGGATCATGCAGTTAGGCTTTGCCCTTCAGTTTACCTTAATGGTTATTAGCCTCGGCATCGGCATGCCCAAGATCAAGGCCGGCTTCTACTGCAAGGCAGCAGATCTTCCCGCAGAGATGGTGCTTTACAGGTGCGTGGACTCCCGCGTTCCGTACATCACACGTTCTTATGCAACGCTCCACAATGTATAGTACTGCCTCGATCGTCTACGAGACGTTTCTCTTGGGCATGTTGATCCTAGGTGTCACCAGAAACATGAAGGAGGGCTTCGGGGACAGAACGCTTCTCAACGTCATCGTTCGTGATGGTATAGTTGCATTCATCGGCGTCTTCTGTAAGTGCGCAATTGTACACGTCGATCAAGATTTCTTTCCAGTCCCTGATCTTCCGTCGTTGACGATCCAGTGGTCATGCTTCTCAACACAGTGCTCTTCACTTTGGCTCCTACCACCCTCGTGACAGCTGGCCTCCCGTAAGTCTGCGTCCCTTCCCTCCATCTCCGGCAGACAATCTCATGTGACGAGAATGCCGACGAACAGCTGGCTCCTCGCTGTTTTCGGCGCAGCGGTGAGTCGCAATCAACCCCCACCTGCACGGCGCACCGCTTTCTGATGTCGCTCCGCAACCGCAGGGCTCCCGCCTCGTCATCAACCTCCGCATCAAGCATGCGCACAAACACATCGCGACCTGCATCCCGCTGACCGACCTCCACTTCACGTTCCCGTCTGACTGCTCACGCCAGTCGTACGCCCCCGTTCGACTCGACGACGACTCCATGTTCGCGCTGCACGCACCACAAGACAACGACGACGATGACGACGACGACAACGCGCAGTCGGACTCGGACTCCCACTCGGAGCCGCACTCAGACCGCGAGGATGCCGCCCTGAACCCATCACGGAGCCCGAGGGAGGGCAAGAGTCGCCGCGTACGCGAGCTGAGCGACGTATAGTCATAGACACCTCCCTTGCCGCCTTCGCCCCGTTGGAAGCTTCATGCACGATCTTGACCTTCTGACGACCCTCTGCCCGTCATCAAATCCTGGATCCATGCCCCCCACGCCCCGTGTACGAACCCGGACGAATGAAACCATTAGCGTGGAGATTCGTCGCGGGGGCGTGCGAGGGATGCGTTCCGCTTTTTTGAAAAAAACTTGCCCTCACGTCGGACTGTAGCTTTCTCCGTCTGTGTTTTGCAGTCTTCTGTGCTATTCATAGCCTATCGCTATATTCCGAGCTATCGCATGTTGCATGTACTAGTATTCCTGCGCTTGGTTTGCCCATCCATGTACACGCCCGCATGTGGTATACAACCCATGCATTAAAAGATATATACAAGTACTTATAGGTACTGTACTCTCGGACAGTATGAAGAACATGGAGACCTAAGTACGCAGTAAGAAGCGAAACTCTAACACGTTCAGTCTACTTGATTTGGGCTGTCTCTGGTACGGGAAGAGAAAGAAGTATGAACGCGGAAGTAGTAATCTGCCAGTGAGGACGAACCCTGGATACTACATGAAGACCTAAGTACGCAGTAAGGATGAGGACGAACCCTGGATACTAGGTGTCTCGCCACGGTCCAATCAATGTGCTAATTCGTGAACCCATTTGTCAATCGTAGATCGTGCAAAATCCGTCCTTCGTGAACATCTATATAAGACAAGAAAATCGATACTTTTTGTGCAGATCCAACCCAGAAAACGATCGTGCAATCCGTCCTTCCTGAACATCTAAATGAGACAAGGAAATCGATACTTTGTGTGCAGATCCAACCCAGAAAATTCCCTAATCCAAAACGAGGCCATTGCCCATTTGAATCATTCCGAGAGCAGCTCCTTAGAGACGAGTATGCGGTTCGCGAGCGCGGAGATGTTCGCATCAGCGACGATGACCTCGGGCGTCAGCTCGACGTCGAACACCTGCTCAATCGCGAGCGAGATGCGCTTTGCCTGCCGCTCGGACCAGAACCGAAAGTCGTCCGGGTCTCGCGCGTCCTCCGAGCTCGGTGTCACGTCCGCGTCGTGTTCCTTGCACGACTGCGGGATCAGCGACGGGTCCGAGTCGAGGCAGAGAGGGACGATGTGCATCAGGCTCTGGCGCGCGGTCGTGAAGTTGAGCTCGCTCGGCTTTTCAACTGGATGTAAGAATCAGTGAGTATTCACCTCGACTCCGAGGGTAATGAGAGGGTGGAGTATGAGTGCGAGTACGTACCGACGATCTCCAATGGCCCATCGAGGCTCATGACGTTGTACTTGCCATCGTGGTGATACCGCACCTCGTACTTGCCCGTCCGCCAGGGCAGGACGTCAGCCTTGAACACAACCTCGCCGTCCTCCAAGTCGGATGAGTCGTCCGCTCCGCGCCTCGGGTGCTGTAGCTCGAGCGGGATGTCCCCGTCCCATTCATCGTCGTGCACAGGCACCCAGTTCCCGAGCGAGGACGTCTTGGTGACAAGGCTAGATTGGTTTGCGCCGACGCGGTAGATCCCAATCCAGTCCTTGCGCGAATGGTGTCGCGGCGCGTGCCATTTGACACGAATGGGTTCACCGAGATGGAAGCGGAGGCCGCCGTCGGCGCTGGGGACGATGGCAAGCTTGTACTTGTTCTTATCGTAGGAGGAGAGGTCGTTCGCGACGCGCGAGATGACGAGGCGTTCGCGGGATTGTTGAAGTAGGACCTTCGTCTCCTCTACTACCTCAGTGATTCTCGGACGGGCTAATCCCTGATGTTAGGCAAGGATTACTTGTCGTCAGCGATACTGGATACTCACACTTCGCGATGAACTCCTCAACGGCCTCAGCCGTCTCCTCATACACCTTGTCGAAGGTGCCCTTCACCTCACGAGCGACACGCCGGATTTCAGGAGCATGTTTGCCTGCGCGAGACTCGAGCAGCCGCGCGTTCTTCTGCGCAACCTTCTTGATGACCTTAACAAAGCCGGCGTCGCTCCGGATGGAGTCTCCATACAACTTGCGCATGTGTGGACTACGGACATTATGCGTCAGCAACACGTTGAGAGAGTAAGAAGGAAAGTCTCACTTCTCTACATTGCTGAGGAACCACCATTGGGAAAGGTGACGTATGACCGCGAGCGCAAAGACGAGCTTGCTCCCACTGATGAGGGCGAGGCCGAAGAAAGCAGCACCGCTGAGCACCTCAGGATTGTTAAGGTAGCTAGACATACGGACGTCAGGACTTCCATCATGCTGCGGAGAGAATAACGCGGACCGGTAGATGCCAGTGTACTCCAGATGCGAAGGAAAGTCTTCTATGAAGAAGTCTCCGAAGAACCATCCTGCGCGATAGTGACATAAGCATTCGACGAAAGGAAAGAATACGGAGAATGTACCGAATAAACCAAGAACTTCGTACACCTCTAAGCTTGACCAGATGTGCAGACCAATCATGAGCTACAGAGGGACGTCAACAAGCATATGAGAGGTGAAAGGGATTTACACCCACGCAGCCAAGAGTGTGGCGGAGGAGTTCGTTTCCGACAGTCCACTGCTGCGGGATCGAGTACGTCCTCCACGCCAAACACGCAGTAGACACTTCACCACCGACGTCATCAACATCACTACAGGTGGCAACATGAAATTGTCCATACCGTAGGTCATGCACATGCTCATGTTGTAGATAACCTTCCAGTTCTGGAACGCTTCCTGCACTGCACCCTGACCGCGATCGTTCTGCGGGTAATGGTAGTGCTTGAGGTAGTGGCGAACAAGGAACTTGCTCTGCGACTGCGCACGCAGGAGGAGCCCAAGGCCAAACGAGTGGAAGAGGCACCATGAGAGGGCGTGGAGGAAATGCAGCGCCAGCGAACCAGTCGGAAAGAGCGTCAGGGTGGCTGCGTAGGAGAGCACAAGCACGAGCTGGAAGTCAGCCGCACTGAGAGTAGGGCCTAGTCAGGACATGCTGCCCCCTGCGAAGAAAAGGAACATACCGAAGCAAGTCGACATTGTGCAACAGCAGAGAGTCCTTGCGGAAGTACCGATGGAACAGGTCGTGTCGGGAGAGAGTCTGACGACGCGGAGGGCTCCTGTGGTAGTTGTCCTTGGGTGAGACAGACCTGACAGGCAGGTTGCTGAACCGCTTCGCCTTGCGAGTGGCAGAAGTGCCGTCTTCAATCTCGGTCTCGGTCTCGACCTCGGTGATTGGTGCGTCCGATTCGGTTGCAGTCTCTCCTTCTGTGGCGGGAGGCGTGGAGGCCTCCGTCGAGGCAACGGACGACACAGATGCTTGCCTGGTATACGTTTCTAACGAGTCTTCGGATGCCTTGCGGAGTCCCTGAGGTACAATGGGAGAACGATGAGCAAGCGGCTTGCGCTGGCCATACGTGCGCTCGATGTCTACAGGATTGGTTAAATCAGTGTGACGGCAGTGAAACGATAGTTGGAGGACACACGAGGGTTCTCGAAGAAGACCAGGAATCCGAATTGGGCGGTTGGAGGACATACGAGGGTTCTCGAATAAAACCAGGAATCCGAATTGGGCGGCATGGGCGGCCAGGCTGACGAACAGGACAGCGTAGCTGCCGACGATAAGCGATAGACCATAGTATCCGGCATATCCTGTGGGTATAGTCAGGAAAATATCGCTTTCCCAGGACCAACAAAGTTGACTTGCCAACAGAGTACATGGGGTGCGGCGCGAGCTCGAACACGCCATCGAAGACAAGGGCGCCACGCTGGAAGAATACATCACCCCAGTACCAGCCGTAATCCTTGACCACGTTGTGAGCCTCAGTCTTGACCCAAAGGTTGAAGGCAATGAGCGCAATACCGCCGATCCACCTGATAGCGTTAGAGTTCAATGTGGCGGCTCCACTAGAAGTGATTTTTAAGAGTGGCTGTTACCTCATAAGATGAACGGTACCCGATAAACCTTCAGGGACTCGGAAGCAAGAGAAGGCGAACATGCAATATGCAAGGAAGTCACTGTTTCGTCATATATCAGATGGACTCGTGCCGGCACGCATATGTAAAGACAAACTTGAGAAGGATGATGTCCACTAGCTGGCGGAAGAGCAGCCATGTGTTGTATTCTAACGGCAGTTCCTATTCATAGCGCGTGGGTAAGTCAACCTGGGTCGTGTGACAATATGAAGTTGGCTAACATCGAAGGAATAGTCCTTGCCCATCTTCCCTGCGAGCTGATTCTTGATCCACCGCCGGACCTCAGGCTTACGCTTCTCGTCGAGCCAGCCAAGACGTTGCATCTCTCTCACGATCCATTTACGTTTGCTCTGCTTCGTGAGGACCCATCCGAGGCCAAAGTCATAGGCAGCCCTCCAGAATGCGAAGTACAGGAAGAAGAATATCCTTGAAGCCGTCCGTGACAAAGTGAAGAACAAGACAAGCTGCAGGCCGAGCAGGGCCAAGGTGAAGAGATCGATGTGGGACTTGGGGTAGCCCGGATGGAAGAGTGTCAATACGTCATGCGTAGTTGGGACGCGGAAGACTGCACAACGAAATGCGTCAGAAGATGAGTAGCTTGAGAATTCGGATCAATGTTTGCGTCGTAGGCACAGATAAGCTCATGACTCCCATCATTCAGATTCGAGCGGACAGCCGCCAGTGTGTTGGCACAGTCGGCCGGACATGTTCTAGCTCCGAACCACCAGATCCATCTTGAACCACTTCCAAGGACCAACTGACTGCGCTGCAGAAATATGCTTTGGACGTGAAACGCACCTTCGCCACTTGGAGTCTTTCCCCACACCACCTCGTCCCGCTTAGGTACTTCTAATTCATCGTGATTCGTTGTTGTGGCGCCCGAGGAAGGCTCTGCTATGCGCCGTTGCCGGAGGGTGGTCGGATGTTCCGTGGCGGAGGACATGGTGGATGAGGAATAGGTTTTGAACACGTCGCACAAAGACGTAAAGCTGAAGAGCCTTTGAGATGGTGTTGACATGTGTTTATAATAGCCTGATCATCCTTGGGGTCGCGTCAACGGTTTGTGCGATCGCCACGCGCGCCTTTTATGGAAACTTAGGCGCCGGTCTGCATAATCGACGATGGCGACGGTATCACACGACACGTTCTCCGAATACAATGTGCACAGTATGTTATGCTATGCGACCGTATGACTCTAAATCACAACTGTTATATCGAGACGAGTGAATATTTGATATACATGATCGTATACCCAGGTAGTACTCAACTCATGTTCGGGTTCCGCATAATAATTTTATTTAATGCAAGAAAA
Source organism: Lignosus rhinocerotis TM02 (assembly GCA_000743315.1). Lineage (NCBI taxonomy): Eukaryota > Fungi > Basidiomycota > Agaricomycetes > Polyporales > Polyporaceae > Lignosus > Lignosus rhinocerus. The sequence goes on from KN050009.1 coordinate 67,638, forward strand.
TCCTCTGAATAGAGCGTATTTGGGGGAGTATAAATTAGAGCTGTATCAAGTAACATCGCCATCAGTTCAAGTAAGAATCGTAAAGATAAAATGGAGTGGGACAGACCCCACGAGCATTTGGTACCCCGAATTGCTTCATATGGAAAGGTTGCGCATGGTCTGCTGCGCTCTCTCAACACAGGTGCATACCACCGTTGGATTGTGTAAGAAGATCCCGAGCCTGAAGTTCACGTAGGTGGGCCTCTTTCTCGAGTAACAATTCACTGATACGAACTAAAGATTTCTGATATACACTCCCTCAGATACGCTCTAATATTAGTGCACCAAAAGGTATCGCTGAGTCGTACGTGAGCTTCCCGACCACCCACAGTGCAATGGTACTATGAATTAGCCATGGCAGACAGGCTCACCTCGTAGATACCTGTTCTTGCGAACACCCGCCTTTTCGACTCCTTCTCCTCACTTTTGACAAATCCGAGAGAAGATTTAACCGACAGTCATGCCTCTTAGTGACTTCTGTTTGGTAGAAATCCAAGACTTGCCTGCCGTAAGTTCCAAAGTTCTTGTATCAATCGGTGAGCACGTGAAGAGCCAACCATACCGCCGCTATTGATGGATACCTTCGCTCTGTTCGGCAACTTCATGAAAAGTACATAAGTCACTGTCCTGTGGAAAGTGTTGGAACAAACCCATGAATTCACAGGACAACTGGTCGTGTTCACCCACCGACGACTTGTAGAATCTAGATCAGGAGCAGCAGACCAGGAGCCGATGATATACATGTCCGGGCACAGTGGTACCTCTGTCCTGTTATATCTCAGTCATACTTTCTGAGCTCAAACAAACCAATTATGACCATGTGTGCGAGTGAAATGACTGATCTGGCCGGTGCCAGAGAATTTAATTAAATATTGTGAAGCGTTAAAACGGGGAATGAAGATGGACTACTACTGTTGCTGCTGGATGTGTGACGAAGGACACTGAAGCTCTGGTTTTTTATGCATATGGAGCCTAGAGTACATATCGGCAGTACTCATGACCAGCTTCAAGTACTCATACGAAATACGAAAAGGATGCTTCCTTCCTCTCACTGCGGACACCGCAGACCTGACAGATGGTACACAAGTTGGTAACTGGTCATATTGACCGACACCAATCAAGCTTGTATTATTCGCCCCCTTGAGTGACCAACACCAATCAAGCTTGTATTATTCGCCCCCTTGAGTAAATAGGATATAATGTAATAGCCACCGCCCAGTGCAGGTGGGTAGTATCATATATACGTCGTCAATGCAGTGAGTGACTGGTGCTTGAACAGGCTTGAACATGGGAGCAGTGTTCCGGGCCGGCCTAGCCGTGTCTACATGATGCTTTAGCGCCAACAGGCTACAACTGCGGGGCACAGACTCTGGAGACTCGACGAGGTTTCAACGTCAACGTCAACAGTTTACCGAACCTCGTTGTGAACCACGCTGCAGCTCGTCCAATTCCACATCTACTCCACGACCACACACAACGACGACCGTACTTTTGCGAGGTAAGATAGGGTAAGATTCGCGTAACTGTGGGATGTCTGCAACGACCGGCACATACATATTCCAATCCGCCATTCTCATAGGCTTCAGGTAGTCGGTGTACATGCTGCGAGTATGACATGTGAGTGCTTATACATGCACATCCGCACAGGGCGTTGCTCTTCTATGCGTCTCGGCGGTATCTCCTCCGCCACCTCTACCACGACCTGCAGGACCTGTCCTCGAAAAGCTCTTCTGATGTTGTCTTCGATGCTGGCGACACTGAGCTCGAAACCCTCCCAACGCCGTCGAGTGCTTCGATAACTCCAGGCGTAACCCGTAAACGACCCTTTCACTCTGCGCTATCAAGAGCCCTTTTCTCGCTGTGCTTCTCTGAGAGCTGCACGCTCTTCTTCCTCCTCATATGTCAAACACTAGAGCTATTTCATCCACGGTGAGCAAATCCATATATGCTACCCGGAGCATTCCATTGTGGAAGGGTCGCTATGGTATGAAGACACGCGACAGATCTGTCGCGGCTGGTTGCACCGTAATTCCTCAGTGGCATGTGATGTCAAAGAAGCTCAGTGCGTCCTTGTCCCGTGGTAATCCATCACGCCTATCATTCTGCGAATGATTTTGCATAGTTCGACACGCTGCTCCGTGCCCCAGTTCGTATCAGAATATGTACCCTGAATAACTCACGAATAACGTCTAGTGTTCGGTTGTTCAATTGGGAGATCTCCCTATGCATTCTCCTCGTCGCAATCGTACTCGTGTTACCTCTCTCCTACAGCATTGTGCTCAGTAACCGCTCAGACACGCCAGGAAGTGAGCCTTGTCCTTCACCGTCGATCATTTAGGCTCAACCCTGAAAATGTCTCTAGTCCCTTCTTCTCACCAGCGGATCTGCTCTGCGACCCTTGCATTGTACCTAATACCAAATTTCCTGTTCCTACTAGCTCTATCCTACATCCCCCTTCCGGCAGGGATGCCCACACATAATGTTATGGCATCAACGCTTTCCCGTCTAACAGTCATCGGCACTGTGTTTCTTGGCGTTCTGTCCGGGTTCGGAGCCATAGACACGGCTTGGGATTTCTTCCCTGTCGTTTCGCGTAGCTCGAGGTGTGTACATGCTCTTGTTTTACGTGACGTTCAGGCTGACCAGTCATTGCAGAGCCCATCCCACAGATGAGGAAGTTCGTACCGCAGAAGCAGGTTTGCAGCGCATCCGGGAGGACCTTGCCCGACGCCAGAAAGACCTCCAGACGCTTGAAGCGTCCAAGGTAGTCTCCGTGCATCTGTCAACTAGTCCCACACTCATCTTGTCCCAGAAGAATGAAACACAAACATCACATTGGCTGTATCGCGCGCTCCCATTCCAGGGTAGCAGCGGTGCGTGTCATACCACGATTCTCTCCCGAGAACGACATCGCAATTGATCGAGCTTGCGTAGAAACGTCTTCCCTGACCCAAGAGGTCTCTAGCTTGCAGACCCTTGAATACGAGATGGCTCGGAATCTGGACGTACTCAGGCAACGTCAAGCTGACACAAGGTTTTCCAAGACAGTCGCGGGGCGCGTGTTCAACTGGGGTGGCAGACTGTTCGCGGTGTACTGCGTGTATCGCATATTCACTGTGAGTCGATAGGACTCGATCGCCGCTACGAGACTCAATATACGCGATAGTCAATCGTCAATCTGATCATACCACGCTCTCCACCGACTCACCCGGGAGAGTCCACGTCAACCAACGCGGACGTAGTTAGCTTTGTGCTCGCATATCTGCTCTCGTTCCTTCCCTTCGTGCACCTGGCACAAGATAGAGTTGCCGTCATCTCACGGCAAATCAGTCTGGCCCTGGTCGGGGTGATCATTCTAAGCAGCATCCGACGGGTCCTCCGAGGCGTGGCCAGCGTGCGTCTCGTCGTGGACATTCTTCCCATACCCGCACTGACGACAATCATAGCTTCTGCGCGTCACAAGCCGATCCCTTGGCGCGTCGCTCATGCTCCTCACGCTCGCACAGGTCATGGTGCGTCGTTCTTCACTCTGCCACAGGGGTCGAGGCCAGCAGCAGCAGTGCTCAACCGCCCTCTTCGCGTTTGCATGTACAGGGCATCTATCTCTTATCCACGCTCATCCAGCTCCGCACGTCCTTCCCACCCCCACCTGTGCGTCCGGACACCGAGCCAGACGTGGGGATCGTGAACCTGTTCTCGACACTGCCGGAGTATCAATTATTCGGCTCGCTGTTCGACGGAGCATTCCTCCTCGCCGCCGGCGCGAGCGCTGCCATGCGTTGGTTTGGTGATCGTGTAACGAGCTAGTCGCTGTCTGAGTCGTCGGGGTAGGGGGGGGGGTGACGAGTGTACGTATAGAAGCAGGTATCGTATCAGGCAGGAACGGACAATTTCCGTATGAAGGCGATAGCACGGACCTCGTCTCCTTCACCCAAGTACGTCGTGCTGATTCCCAACTAGGGATCCCAAGTGCTCCGCAGCGTCGAACGCCGTTCGCTGCTCTGCAAGCTCGCTCTGAGAGGACACACGTCGAGTTGGAGAAGCGCCGTTTGGGAGGCTTCCTGCCTGATGATCATGGCAACGCTCAGGGTGCAAGTGAGCCCGCATTCATTCCTGATAACGTACCGCGACTGTCGGTCGTGAGCATGAGGACGTCACAGCTGACCCTTTGTGCATCCTCCTCAGGGCGCACCCGGGTAGCCTGCCAGACGCTCGAGAAGCGCGCATGAAACCTATATACTCACCGCTCGGGGCTATCCTAGCTCCAGTGTTGGGTAGGTACTCCCGGCGACTGACGCTTGCGCCAGACACGAGGATTTGTCAATGGGAACGGTGGGTGCTATGAAAAGGCCACATCCATACAGTCCTTTCCGGAGAAACGAGCAGAACCGCGAGCCGCGTGGGCCAGAAGGCTCAACACTCATATTGAAGAAGAGAGAAATTACGAGGGCCTGGCGGCTCGCCCGCGTGATGCGTTTTCTCAATTTCTTGATAGATTATCCCCTCCAGCAATGTGCGCGGGGTGTCGTCTGCTGTGTGGCTGTGTGGGAGGACGAGCGTGGAGTTAAGAAAACAGGAGACGGACGATGGATGGATGGCTGAAGTCACCTCGCGGACGCGTTGTCAGGTAGGGCGATCCATCGCTCGGGATGCGCGTGCGTGTGTGTTGCTGCGCACGCCATTACCATTGCTTGAAGAAGGCAAGTGGATAGAGACACGTAGGAGGCACGCCATGTGTTCCGATTCCTATCCCGCGGGTGGGAGCTTCTGGGGTTTTGATCGCCGGCGGCGTTGCAATCGAAGCTAACGTTCGCTGCGTGTCGCCATACTTATCGCGTATGTATATAAGTCGATTGTCCCGCTGTCGCCGGGACCAGGTTCGAGCTCCGTGTTTCCCGTCTTGCTAGCTCGCACTCGACGTCGGCGTCGAGCTTGTGCTATCGTGCTAGTTTTACACCTTCTCTCATTTGACATCTCATCTTCTTGCATTCTCCTGTGCAGGTGCTGAGACGATCGGACGTCTTCCTATGGCCCCCACAGTTGGGACACGAAGAGAGACGAAAGAGAAGGTGGCTCTGTCGAAGGTAGAATTACCAGTGCAGGTGCCGCCGTCATCAGGGTCGACGGACGATGGGTCGGAGAAGAGCATGAGTGGGTCGTACGAGGATACCTTCCCTGAGGGTGGTCGGGGGTGGGTAGTAGTGCTAGGATGCTTCATATACTCTGCAGCCACGGTCGGGTGGGGGTGCGTCGGCTTATTTCTCTCTCGATGTTTTCTGACATCAATTCACTTATGCATGCAGTTTGGTGAGCGCCTGTGTTTCTTACTCACATCAGACAACATTTCCCTCATCGAACACAGGTATGGGGTGTCACTGAGGAATACTTCCGGTCGCACATGTTCCCGGGTACCTCACACTCTGTCCTGACCACCTTGGGTAGTATGTCATGTTTAGTGAGTACGAATTTTCTCTGCCTCCACCTTTCTCAAATTCGCCTAGATCATGACTGTGGTAGGCATCGTCGCAGGAAAGCTCGCCGACAGATAGTACGTATCACTTGTACGCGTATCCAGCCACCAGCGTGCTGAACGCTGGACAGTGGATACAAGGTACGGACCCTACGCGTGGTCTCCATGGCACGCAGATAGTGACCGGTCATCATGGCTTTCCTGTCCAGCCTTTCCTCGCTGCAGGGGCCGTCATCTGGGTCGCCAGCATGCTCGCATCGGCATTCTGCACGGAGATCTGGCAGTTCTTCCTGACAATGGTACGTGGGTGGTCGAATGGCGCCTTCGCTACAAGTGCCGTTTATCCATCCGGCTGTCTGCAGGGTGTCATGCAGGGACTTTCAGACGCACTCGTCTTCCCATTGATTGTACGTCACCCCCGCGTGATGGTGATGCTCTAACGGCTCATAGGATTTTGAAAACAACGCAGGTTGCCTTGCCTTCACAATGGTTCTTGCGATACCGCGCGTTTGCCACAGGCATCGTGGTCGCAGGCAGCTCGATCGGTCCGTCCTCCCCCATTTGAGCAGATTTCACGTGTAGCATTCACGACGACGACGACGACGACGATGTAGGGGGCGCCATAGCAGCGACCGTGTACCGACAGTCGTTATCAACGCTAGGACTGCGTAAATCGCTAGCCATCTTCACCGCAATCGACGCAGTCGTGTTCACCGCCGGGTATTTCATGATAGAAGAACGTCGGCCGGCGAGCAAGCGGCCCGAGCTTGTCTGGTTCGACCGTGCATTCTTCAACGACCCGGTCTTCTGGAGCCTCGCGCTTTGCTTCTTCTTTACTGTGTTGTGGGTGCCTTTCCCTCCCCTTCCCATGTTGTCTCAGCACGGGGGTCCGGAAGGCCTGCTGAACATCATCCGTTCTTGCGCGTATAGCGGCTATCTTGGACCCATCTTCCTTCTGCCGACGTTCACGGTCGAGAAGGCGCCTGGCATGAGTGAACTGGTGAGCATAGCGTCGCCACGCTACAGCACACTTCCCCGTCTCCGCATGCCTGCATCGCTGAAACCCCACCATCGTCGCTGCGACCCCCGGCCAGCTCTCCGCTCTCCCGCTCACGGTGCTCAACATCTCCGCCGCGCTGGGACGCATCGTCATCGGCTTCGCCGCGGACAAGCTCGGGCCCGTCAACGCGCTCTGGGTGGCCATCACCCTCTCGGGCCTGGCCCAGCTCGGGGTCTGGATGTTCGTCACATCGTACGCCGGGATCGTGAGTCGCGCGTTTGCTCCTGCGTTCTTCTGCGCCAGCCAGCCTGACCGAGATATCTGCGTCGGTGTCGGTGTCGGTGTCGGGGTCGGGGTCGGGGTCGGGCGCGCGGGGCAGATGGTGTTCGCGGTCCTGTACGGCTTCTTTTGCGGATGCTTCCTCTCCCTCGTCTCCGCAGTCGCGGCGCAGCTGTACGGCGCAGACAGACTCGCGGGCCTCTCGGGACTCCTGCTTCTCTTCAACGCTCCTGGTACGCCACCCCGTCCTTCCCTGCCTCCCCGATCCCTGGCGCTTCGCAAGTGGTATACACATGTTCTTCGTCAGCGGACTCACGTCACCCCCCCCCCCCCCCCCCCCCCCCAGCGCGCTTCAAACGGGAGCCCAGGCTGTTCGCCGCGTACTGAACAGTTCCCCGTCCAGTCTTAGTCTTCAACGCAGCTAGGGCCCGGCCGCCCACTGACAGGCGATCATGTCACGAGCCCTTCCCCATGATCCACGATCAGCACCCCGTCCAGCCGCCCACTGACAGACGATCATGTCACGAGCCTTTCCCCATGATCCACGATCAGCTCGCTCGGAACACACATGTATGTATGTGCTCGAGTGCAATTCAGATCTCTCTCTCTCTCTCTCTCTCACCCACGGGCCACGGCGCCCTGCCTCCCTCCCACGCTCGAGTCAGCCCCGTCATGTCATTACGTTTTACATTCATGGGCTCTGTTCTGTCTCTGTCGTCGACATCGATATCTCGGACTCGGACACCGCACACGTACGCGGTATTTGCACCCACCCCAATCCAGCATGTACGTACGTCTGGCACGCCCGGGCCCGGCTCGTCTAGAGAGGCTGTTACGGGTTACAACTCACAACTCACAACTTACAAGCACGATGTGTACATACAATACACGGCATACAGATACTACATACTACATACCTAGTATCCTCACTCTAGCGCCGCGACCGTCGGAGGATCAACGTTCAACGTTCAACGTCTTTCACCGGCGACTTTCGCTCCGGTACCAATAAGTATCAAGTGATGGGGGCAGGCCCCATGGCCGCATCGGGATTCGGCGGTGTGTAAACGTTTCTGGTCATCGGGATGCTAGGATCCTTGCATTGTGACAAACAGATCTAGACGCATCGACGCAGGTCTTGTGTGGGTCGACGGATCATACCTCCCTCTCCTCCGCCTCTCTCTCTCCCTCTCTCCAAAATTCTTCCACGTTCCACGTTTGGCGTTCGGCGTTCGGCGTTCCAATACCCAAGCACCCGAGAGGCACCGACTCCCGAGCCCCGACTCGAGCTTCGAGCTGGCTGTAATGGCGCGGGGCTGTACATGTACATGTACATGTACTGAGCGGATCCCACTACTAGCACTAGCACTAGCACCGTAGTACTCGATCCCCCTTCAACAAAAGTATCCCCCTTTCCCAGACGTCGACGACACGATGCACACACTGTCGAGACTCGCCCGCCGGGGAAACGGGGAGAACCGCGATATGCTTACATACGCTGTTCGGACTTCGGGATCATGGGATCATGTTCCCGATGAAGAAGGAACTACTACTTACTTACTTACTACTGACGCTAACGCGAGACGTGCACACTGCGGTCGGGTCGACTGTTGGTCGTATACATACGTACATACGTACATACGTACTGTACAGGTTAAGGTGGATACAGTACACCGTGCAGCTTCTCCCCTCCTCCCTCTTTGCGTGCTCCGGGACGGTATATGGAACGGGATACAACTACAACAAGCGGGTGAGCGTTCTGGACTGAGACGGCTGACGAAGGGGG
>KN050009.1:84960-128409 GCA_000743315.1 Lignosus rhinocerotis TM02
GCCCCAGCCTGCAGCGCGGACGCGACTGCGGAGAGTTGGCCAAGGTTGGGAGGCCCCCGCGGGTGCGAGGACGGGCCGGGTTCGCTGGCCATGGGGTTGTGCTGAAGCGGTAGTTGGTTGGGGAGCATGCCATGAGGGAACTGGCTGGGATGGGCGACAGACTGGAATGCTCCTTGCGATAGATGGGATAGGGCTTCGACCGCAGCCGACGAATCCTTCAAGTCACCCTGCGTCAACACCACGTATGTCAGTACACACTGAACGCCTATGCAACATTCGATTCCGTGACGCAGAAGAGTCAATGACGCAAAGAGGCTGGAATGCCGCCGAGGCCAAGGATAGCACAGAAGTAAGGCACCTGAGCGTGCAACTGACGCTAACAAGCTGATAGCCTCCGCGCAGCCGCAGACAGTGCTGAGAGACCACAGGGAAGCAAATCGGACATTTCACTTGGAAAACAGAAGCGTCGCATCTAGTGACTAGTCGCCCGCCCTCCTGCATTAATCGCGACAAACGTGACCGATCCTCTCGATCACGTGAAGCGCGTGCCCGACGCATCCGCGTCGCCGCGACGGCCTCTCAGGGCTCAGAAGGCGGCATCGGAGAGGGAGAAGAAGCAATCGGACGCAGGGAGAAGGAAGCTCACGATGTGCTTGAGCAGGACGGCAATCTGCTCGGAGCCCATGTTTGCAAGAAGCCCGGCGGGGAGGGTGGACGGGGCGGGGCCGGATGCGGGTCCCGCTGGTGGCTGGTTGGATGCGGGGGCGGGAGGGACATGTGTAAGAGCAGGGTCGTGGGCAGCCTGGGTCGATGCCATCTCGCTAAATGGTGAGAGATATCGGAGCAATCGCAGTGGGGTCGACTTCACGCCAATCCAGTTCGGACCAAACGAGGTGTGTGTGCTGGGATACAGAGACCCGGGCTATTATGCGTTCGTCGTTCCGGACGGTGACAGGGAGTTGCTGTTCGCCGTCGTACGCGGTGAGCTCGAGGGACAATTGCGGGGGCGAGTTGATCACGGGGGAGCGAAACGAGGTCACGTCTTGGTCACGAGGGCGTATATATACTCTGCACGTGAGAATGGCACAAATACAGACAAAGCATCCCAAACCTGGCCATCGTCTGCGCACGGGCCACTGCGACCCATGCTGTTCAAGGAGAAAAGTGAACCTCTCTAGATCCCTTTCAATGCGAATGGCTATGCGGACACCCTTGCCGTCTCGTTATCACAGACGATAAATCTGTTGTATCTGGTGATGACGACAAGCGAATATCGCAGAAGGTACGACGCTAGAATGGCAGTGCGGAGAAAAGAATAGCTGAGAGTACTGGAAGAATGATGCAGTGTATGGTAAAGGGTATGGTTATCACTCAAGAACTTACTGGAAGAATGATGCAGTATATGGTAAAAGGTATGGTTATCACTCAAGAACTTACAGGAATAGACGATAGCGGAAAGTTCGGACATTGTGCACGTGGCACTTGACGAGACGCACAAGAGGTGCAATTGCATCACGTAAAGTACCTCATTGTACATCTGGACGCGCAGATCTAATACGCTGCCCAGGCAGTTCGTGGCTTGTGCATGGCTGCTGGGCGTTCTCGTAAGAGAGCAAGGCTGCGCACAGGCTAATTGGCATGCTAAGTGATTTTCCAAGTAACAACTTACTCCATCCTCCGTGCGGCTAGATCGTTGGTGCTGCGCTTCGAATGCACATATAACCCCCTCCTTTCAGCTTTTCCTTCAGCCGTCCTACTCCTCTCAAATCTTGCTGACGCTGCCTCAACGCCCCTCTCGCGCTACATACCCTCCTGGCTACCCTTTGCAAGGCCACTGCGACGATCAAACCATTTCTGCCTCCTGCTTTGACCAGCGACCTTCCGTTCTTGAAACGATCTTGAGAACGTGCCTATTGTAGAGTCTTCGCTCCTCTTGCCCAATGCATATCACATTTCCCTTAACTGTTGCTCTTTTGACTTCCGTGCTCGAAGCATCCGCAGCCTACAATCTGATCCGCCAGTACTCCGGAACGAACTTCTTCAACGGGTGGGACTTTTACGGAAACTATGATAATCTGACAAACGGTACGTCTCACCTGCCGAACATTCTGTACAAGGGGATAGATGGTGGTGGCGTAGGTGACGTGACCTGGGTGGACGAAGCTAATGCCACCCAGTCAAAGTTGGCGTATGTGAATGATGCTGGCCATGCAATCATCAAGGTCGACAACGAGTCGTTCGTACCATGGAACGAAAAGCGAGACACGGTGCGTGTCTCACCCGACTACGTCATGGCACCGGCGCTTCACCGGCGCAGCAAGCGGTTCGCTCGGGATTCGCGGCATGAGTTAACCTCCCAGTAAACACAGGTTCGCATTGAGACGAGAGACTACTTCCCCATCGGATCTGTGTTCGTGCTCGATGCGACTCACCTTCCGTACGGATGCTCAGTGCGTTCACCTGCTCGCGTACCTCTTCAATATCTTGAATCTCACGTTCGTTAGGTATGGCCTGCATTCTGGACGAAAGGGATCAACTGGCCCGTCGGCGGTGAAATAGACATCATCGAGGCTGTCAACCTTATGACCTTCAACCAGATGGCCCTCCACACGCAGGACGGCTGCACGCAGCCCTCCGACGTCAGCCAGAGTGGCAGAACGAGCGACACGAACTGCTCGACGGACGCCGGGTGCACAGTCGCAGAACAGCAAGAGAATAGCATCGGAGCAGGCTTTGCGTCTGCAGGCGGTGGGGTTTGGGCCACCCAGTTCGACGTTTCGGGTATCTTGTACGCATCTCCTCACTCGTTGAAGAAGTACGCGCTGACATGGACCTGTCAATTCAGCATCTGGTTCTGGAGTGTATGTGTTGATTGAGATGTGTCCTGGGTCTGGACTCACCCCAACCTATAGAGAAACAATGTTCCAGAGTCTGTCACACAAGCGACAGACTCGATCGATCCTACGTCTTGGGGCACCCCTTCGGCCGCATACCCCGTAAGCTCTTGCAACATCACCCAATTCTTCACACCGCAGCAGCTCATCCTCGACATCACCCTCTGCGGTGACTGGTACGTTCCGTCTACTCACTCTTCCCCTCCTCCACACGGAAAGTGCTCATCCACAAACATCGAACAGGGCTCTACGTTCCGTTTACTCACTCTTCCCTTCCCAATAAGTGCTAATCCACAAACATCGAACAGGGCCGGCGTACCCAGCGTGTACCAATCGACGTGCGGCGGCGACGGTACCCAGACCGCGTGCTACATCGACAACGTGATCAACAACGGCACGAACTATAACGACGCCTACTTCGAGATCGCCTACGTGAAGGTCTTCTCGCTCACCTACGGCGTCCTCCTCCCGTCCGTCTCGGGCGGCACCACCGTGCTCGTCTCTGCGACCGCGACGAGTGCGACTGCGGAGCCGAGCGTTTCTGAGAGCGGGGACTCGTCAACTGGGGGCGGGAACGGGGCTGAGGGGCCAAAGGCGTATGTCGCCCTTGTTGGGGCTATGATCCTCGCTGCATTCTCGTGGACTTTGCTGTAGGTATGAGTGCTACTATCGATCTGGCCAGAGTCGTTGTATCGCGGACGCTTCGCATTAGAGTGTGTATGTGTATAACTTCCACATGAGCAGTGTCAGACATAACTGTTCTACACCCAGGCATGGGCATGTGGTGTAGTTGGTTATCACGCTCGCTTAGCAAGAATTTCATTCCTGCCTGCGAGAGGGGTCCGGTTCAATCCCGGACATGTCCATTATGAAAGTCTTCAGCACGGCTTTTTGGCAATGTCTTTAACTACCCCTTTGCGATTGAGTAACTCGCACCAACAGAAACGTCTCTCTGGTATTTTGCTAGGTATACCCTAACAGCTACTCCAGCCACCTTGAACATACTGCGATGTTGGTTCTAGGATGGTGCAAAGGTGATGGACTGCATATACCTTATAGGATTCACTGTTAGTGTCATCAAAAACGAAACCAACGTAATCCACCTACCTTCTTATTGTCAGGAGGTCCGATATGCTTGTTGCGGGTTTGACGTTGAACTTGGCTGCTTGGTCCATCGATCATAAACTGTAGTGTCCATGTCATTCAACGTAGTTGATGGTAATATCTAGTGCAGCTACATCAAGATGACAAGTGTGCAAGTCTGAGGAGTGAGTAGAATCCCAATCTATGTAAGGAGGCTGTGTCGGGTATCTATAGAGATGCCTGCTCTTCACTCGCATCCACACCGTTGGCAAAAGGGTAATCAGTATAACCATGTGGGTCTTCGGGAGTGTAGAACACGGCAGGATCCCAGTCTGTCAGCGGGATGTTCTTCATGAGCCGAAGCGGAAGGTCAGGCTATGATCCCGATTTCATTCGTCAGATGTGCAGGAGAATATGTAACGAGGTGGGGGAAAGTTGGAGAGATATACTGTACTTGCGTCAGATAACTCACATTGCTGATGAACGCACGACCGAAGGCGATGAGCTGCCCCGTCTCCTCCGCGACTCTCATCGCCTTCTCTCTCGTATATAGTCCGGCGCTGATGAGAGGCTTGGGGGACCAGATCTTGCGGATGAACTCATTAGACTGGTGTTGATATCAACGAATCAGCTGAGCAACAGTTCCGATACTCTCTCCTCGTCCTCAGTATGAACGCACCTCGCCTTCTCTCACCTCTACATTCACATTCCCGGCCAGACCAGGCTCCACGACATGCATATATCCAAGCCTCGGGTGGTTCGCCGCCAGTCGCGATACCAGGTACGTGAACGTGGGCACCGGATCAGGCATCCGCATATCTAATGGCGGTTGTAGTTGACATTGTCCCGCACCCGCACAAGGTCAGCGATTCAACGAATAAGGAGCCAGTAGGTGATCTAAACCCACAAACCTTGGTATGTGCTCCACGGGCTGATGCGAATCCCCGTCTTCTCCTCGCCGATAGCGCGACAGACGGCGTCGACGATCTCCAGCGCGAACCGGCACCGGTTCTCGACCGAACCCCCGTACGCGTCCGTGCGCTTGTTCGACACGTCCTGCGTGAACTGGTCGATGAGGTACCCGTTCGCGGCGTGGATCTCCACCCCGTCGCAGCCCGCACCGTGCACCGCGTTCTGCGCGGCCTGAGCGAAAGCCGCGACGTACTCCTGTATCTCTGCATAGGACAGGCATTGAAAGGGACAAGAACACGATAGGTAAGTTCAGTGCAATTCTGACGAGGGTTACGAGGCAGAACAGTCTTTGGTGCCAACACACGGTTGGAAGAGCAAGGTATGACGTACCGGCGACGGTCAACGGCCGCGGAACATCCTTTCGCCCAGTGAGTTGGACGTCCGACGCGGACACATAGGGGAAGTCGGGATCCTGCTCCCATATGTAGTCCAAACGCGCCGCGCGGCCCATTGCCCAGAGTTGCATGTATAAAAACGACCCTTTGGCATGCACGGCGTCCGCAACCTGTGCAGTTCAGTAGAGCCGTCGTGATTCATGAATGTCAGATAGATCCACCCCTCATTTCGTTCCATCATCTAACTGCAACACACTCACTCGCCGCCAAGCAGCAACGTGCTCGCTGTTCCATACCCCGGGGGCGTGCGCCGACCGGCCCTCCGCAGCGCGCGAGACGTAGGTCGCCTCGGTGATCAGGAGCGTCCCTGGGACGGATGCCCGCTGTGCGTAGTACTCGACGGCGAGGTCGGTGTGCACGCCTTGGTTGTTCGCCCGGCACCGGGTGAGGGGGGAGAGGACGACGCGATGAGCGAGCGTGACGTCCCCGATCTTCATAGGATGGAAGAGCACACTGTCGTTAAGGTTAGCAGCATCGAACGGGTCGCGCATATCGCTGAGTAGCCTGAGCCGGGGAGTATCAGTACTCCGCAGATAGCGTTCATGAGAGTCTCATCCCTGTTGCATACCAAGACGCAGGTCAGCGGCTCGGGAAGAAGCTTATTCAGCTTCTGATTCCAACTCACGCATTGTGTGCAGGTCAGCGGCTCGGGAACAAGCTTATTCAGCTTTTGATTCCAACTCACGCATTGTGGCTCATGGGACTGAGGGATGACAAGATAGCTATTCTGGGAAGTCAATCGAAGACGGTCCGCAGGATAAGCGCACCTCAGGCTAAACTTGGTTCCGTCTGCCCTGAAACATCATCGGTAGCCGGGTGGAGATTATCGCTATGAACGCAGTGGGCATGCCTAGTACTGATACACCAAGAAACACATAGACATAGACGGATCTACTACATACATACATACATACATACATACATACCACCAACGAAAGTGTACGAACCCGTAACCAAATGCGAACGGACCCACTCACCACATGCCTCCGCTTCACGTCTGCTGCAGCCCCGGCGTCTCGTAGTCCATCGGCAGGTCCTTTCGCTCCATCCATGCCGCGTCGTCGCTCCCGAAGTCCACACCCTTCGCACAGTCCAGCCGCCGGCGCGCAGGCAGCTCCTTCAAGTCAACCTTCTCACGCCCGCTCTCGCCCACGGAGCTCCGGACGACGACGTAGTGCTCGCCATGCCAGCCGACGAAGTCGAGCGTGGGGAGTGCGCGGGCGATGCTGCGGGCGTTGGACGCCCACTGATCCGTCTGCATCTGGTATTCCTTGTCGGAGAGGAGGTTCGGCTGCGGTCTTCGCCGGTTGCTGTCGAGGTGCAGCATGTCGATGGACGAGAAGGTTTTAAACGCCGGGGCGTATTCGTGCTGAATCGAGAAGATAAGCCCTGACGGGGAGATTAAGGAAATTTGCACATACGACAGGCTTGTCAGAGACAGCACATTCAAGATGGAGCGCCTGCATCTCTCTCGGGACGGATTTCACGAGAGCTTGCAAAGTCTCCTCGTTGAGTTTCGAGATGCGGACCCGCAGCACCCGCAGGCCCTTCAGCTCCGGCAAAACTCCGTGCACCACGTCCCACGGACAGCAGCCCAGATCCAGCCTACGCAACTTGGGACGCTGCCGGAGGAACTGCGCCACCGACTGGAACAGCCCCAGGTCGTCGTCGTGCCCCACCATCACAAAGCGGAACTCCTCTAGGTGAGGCAGGAAAGTGTGCACGCCGTCGATGATATGGTCGCTGCCAAAGACCACGCTCGCGGAACACGGCTCCTCGAACGTCCCGTGCAGAGTCAGGCTCTCGAGCCGGTGCGCGTGAGATATCCGAGCTAGGACAACGTGCGATATCCGGGTGTCGACGAGCTCGAGATGTGTGAGATTGCGGATCGTGACGGATTGGAAGGCATGGTCCCAGGAGTGATTCCGCTGGAGGTATGCACCGAGGGTCAAGTGACGCAAAGTTGCTTGGTTCTGGTCAAGGACTGTTCGGACCTCGCCCATGTCTGCGAAGCCGTCATCGTCTTCGGCGCGCAGGATGAATTTGCGGAGACCGCTAAACGCAGACTGGAGATTAGGATTCGTGAGCTAACAAGCACAATGGCGGAGTGATATGAGCACTGACCACGCCCACAGCATCAAAGTGCCAGCCAATGAGCCCGAGAGTGTGTAGATGCGCTTGCGCTTGGAGTACCGCTTGCACCATGTCGGCACGGAGTTCTGGATAGCCTATCCATTCAAACTCGCGAAGTGCACAAAACGCGGGGAGCGCCGATTTGAACATCCCTACTCGCAGGACGTCAGCCATGGGGGTCGTCGAAGCAGAAGCCTTGGCTTACGGCACATGAGGTCAAACATGTCATTCTCCTCATATGCCCAGTGTAACCGTAGGGCTCGCACGCGGCTCGCGAATACAGGATCGCCCTTTACTCTGTCGAAGATGTCGAGACCACGGTTGAGGTCTTGGTCTTCACCGAAGTAAAGATCCACAGTGTGGAAGATGAGGCGAACGGCGATGTCCCGGTGGAAGGCTGACACAAAGAGCCAGGAGCGAAGGTGGTAGCGGGGAATAAAGCGAGCGATGCGCTCCCATATTTCTGGTGGCGCTCTTTGCGAAGCTGGCTCGTCCACGAAGTGGATCTGCGACTATCAATCAGTAAACAATTCATATCCCGGGCACCGTATAGGCACAAGTAGTGATTGTCTGAGTTGCATTGGTATATAAACTCCATGTTACTTCCTCCGGTCATATGGCGTCAGTCCTCTAGGCATAATCCACTGGCTCAATGCGGTCGGCCTTCCAACCTCTACTTCCTCCGGTCATATGGCATCAGTCCTCTGGGCATAATCCACTGGCTCGATGCGGTCGGCCTTCCAACCTCAGATATACCCTGGTATAGGCTGCTCATCGGTCTCTCAAGCACGAAACTGGCAAGATGCCTCTGGTCAGACCTAAAGGGATGAATGTCTAATGCCGGCCGTAGCCCGCTCTCAACTTATCCAACAGCACTACCTAGGCTCCCCGGCCTATCCGACTATTCTAGCCACACCTGGTGCCTCAACGACAGCATAGCGTTGATCATATGAGGCGCAAGAACCGCATCACTCACCATGTTGCTCCGCCTGAGGTACCCCTGCAGTTCGCGGTTGGACGGGTCGAGCTTCGCAACAGCCTGAAAGTCCTGCTGCGCCCTCGCCAAAAGCCTCTCGCCCGCCGTCTTGCGCGCATTGCCCCTCGCAAGCAGCGCCCTCGCAACGTCCTTCCTCTCCACGCCAGGCGTCCTGAGGTAGACATCCAAGTAATTCTCCACCTCGTCTCCGTACCTGCAAAGGCAAGGAGCGTAGTCAGCGACCCTCCGAGACGACTCACGAGCGCCTCAGTCCCCCAGTTCGACGTCCAGCAAGCGGCCTGGACGCACGATGTGCGAGCTCGAGCTTCCCTCTCGTCGCCATACCTCCTTACCCGATCCTAATGCACATCTGCAAGGCCCTTCCTCCTCGCACCAGACACCAGTAAATCAGACCGTGCACAACTCACCTTCCGCTCTCAATCAGCGCGAGCGACGTCTCCAGTAAGAAGCCTGCCTTGCGGGCCTGGCTGAGGCACTCCACCGCCCCAAACACGGTCTGTGTGAGCTCGTCCTGGGGGTGCTGGGCCTGCTGCTGCTGCTGGCTTGACATGCTAGCAGAAGTGACAATCGCGCCGGAGCCTATAGCAGTGCCCGCGTTTGCGTTGCGTGAGGAGGAGGGCCCGGGCAATGGCATGGTGCCAACGCATGAAGTTGCAGATACCCTGCCGCCGCCGCTGCCGCTGCCAGCGTGTACGACCCGGAGCCAGGGAGTCGGATGCTTATGTATGGAGTGTCCGAGTCTGAGAGAAAGCGTGGTGCCGCGCGAGCGGACCCGGGCGTGGATATGGTAGCTTCCAAGTCCGTTTGCGCGGGAACCTCGCTTTGCCCGGTCCTTCGGGTTCTTCCTTGAGCCGTATACGCGCTTACTGTCAGTTCAATGGCAGCAGTACCTAGCAGTACTGTGGACGAATGTTACGTTCAGTACCGTGCGATTTGTGCGATGCCATATTGCTTGTCAGGCAGCATAAATCGCAATGAGGGTAATACAGCAACACGGGCTCATATTGCTACCACATGAGAGTCCATCACATGTACATCGCGCGAGTGCCGTTAGCTATGAAAACAGGCTGCTGAGTACACTACGACGACAGACCAAGAAAACAGGAGCACAACCAGTATCAACAACCTACGCCTACTATGTAGGGGTATTCCGTGTTGGGACGTCCTAGGTGAACATGCGAGCAAGCAACACAAGAGTGCAAAATGAGAGGACAAGTTAACGATAGAGGTTAGCCGCGCTAGTGCGAGGTAGAAAGTTCAATGTTCAGAGTCGGGAAGAGGAGGGAAGCTGCACAAGGGGTTGGGGGTTGCACCGAGCGTGGGCCAAAGCTTCTCAGTGGGGCGCCTGCATGCTCTTCTTACAGGAGCAAACCAGAGAGAGACGCGATCCCGCAGGCGACAATCACACCGAATACACCCTGGCTGCTGCTGAGGGAGAGGGCGCCATTGCCAGCGCCCCCAGTGGGGCGGGCGCTGCCACTTGAGCTTGGGGAAGTGGCAGTACCACTAGTTGCAGAGGACGACGAGGAAACGCTCACGGTGGGAGCCGGAGAAGCTAGTCATGAATATACTCGTCAGACTGTGGCCACTGATTTTCGACCAAGATTACTCACTGCCGGGGGGCTTAACGGTGAAGGTCGGGCTGGAGGCGAAGACCTGTGTGATGTTCGTGTTGTTGACGAACTGGACCTGGTATCCATCGCCAGGGCGGAGAGTAACGTTGGTGCTGCAGATGAGTTACCGTCAGTTACTGTGAAAGTGATGGTTGAAGCATTGGAAGCAATTGATTGTAAGGTACGACGGACGCGGGAGGACGCATATTGACACGACCGTTTGTACTCCATGAACAAACCGACTCATCCCCTAGCGGATGGCGATGGTGGAAAGGCAGTGACTGAGCGAAGGGACACGACGCAGCACTATAAGCGACTCTGGCGACAGACCTGCACACATCCTTGGGAGAGCACAGGTATATATCCACGTGACACCCGTCCAAGCATAGAACGCATGGACGCGAAGATTGCTGCACCAGCCCTGCGGAAGAACACTTGCGTTCCTCAAGAATGGAAGAAAATCGATGCTCCTGAGTAGGAACCAGAGGAACCACCAAACAACAGAATTGTAAGGGAAGCGCACTCACACAGTGAAGGTCTGTGATCGCCGATGAGCAAAGAGTCAAGGTACTGCGCACCGGGGAGACGCACCTGGTCAGACGTGTTCACGTAACGAGCAATCGAGAAAACGCCGTTCAGTGTTGCGTTGTTAGCATTGACAATATTGATGGAGACGGGACTAGGGTCGCCTTGACTGAACTGCCAGGAGATGGTGTTCGTAGCGTTTTGGACCCTTTGGCGCATATTAGACAATGCATCATAGCTAGAATCAGACAATCTGCACGTACCAGTACGCGTTTTCGTTGGGACCCACAATGTCAATCGCGTCTATTCAAGATATTAAATTTTCAACATCTGGTACACACGACGCCACAGGAGGTGTATAAATGCTTACTGGCAATAGCAACAGGGAGAGCGAACGCGGCGAGCTTCAAGAGGCGCATGTTGAAGGATGGGCAATGAGCGGGAGTGCCGATAAGGCTTGTAACAGCGAGCGTGAGGGGAGAGACGGGTAAAAAGGCCAGAAACCTTGAGGAGAACAACGTTAACACCCTCGCGACCTTTTGAATCTGTTCTCACTGAGCATGATACTTCTGTTCCCACGACATTTATGGTAGTTTGTATCAAATTGGTCGGAGTGTGCCGCGGCAGCGGATCTGAATATAATGACATTCGAATGCTCTGGCGTCTTGGCCACGCCTCGTCCTTGTGTTAATACAGTATTATTCCGTAATATTCTCTTCTGCGACGTTCACGCATGGTCCATGGACGAGGACACTGACGAGAATGCCCCAGTCACCTCAGAAGACAGGATTATAGGGTGATCGGATCCGACAATTGGCGGCATTCCAGCATGCAATCTTCACGGTTGACATTCAGCGCCGCTGGCTTGCGATGATCATCCGAGCAATACAGAGGCAAAGACAGCAGGCATGATGGTGATCCCTCAATCCAGTTCGGAGATAACAGCCTAAAGGCCACATCTCAGACGAATGTTCAATGATAGATGCTCTGAGTGTCCCGTTGGAGCCACGAAAAATCTGGATGAACATGATTGTCACCGGTAGTGAGTGGTTTCTTCCACTCTTTGCTTCCCTCTGGATATCGCTAAAGCATGTGTGCACGCGTCACTTATATGAGACCTGTCACCTGTAAGTAGGCTGTATTCCGCATGCGAAGTGACTCAAGGCTCCTAGGCTCCACTTTTTATCATCGTGATCGCGCTCGCTGACGCGTGTTTCATAACCTCTTTTGAAGTATGTCTCTTTTCGAATTCAAGCCACTGACTCGCGTTACAAAAGTGCGATTCACACACTCGCATACTTACTCATCAACATAGTGACTTATCTTGTATCCTATGTTGGTGGCATATCGTGTCCGACGACATAATACACCCTGCACGCTCATCTAATAAGCTATCGAGTTCGCAACTATAATGGACCTCCCTTCCACCGCCGTTCGCTGCGATATAAGATCGGACGAAGTAATATGTGCATACGAGCGCTAGCAAATCGCGCATCTCTTCCCCACATAGACATGAGCGAACTGGCCAGCGACGAGATTCCTGTCCTGTTTCAGCCAACGAAGGTTGGCGACATCACCGTCGGCCATTGTGTCGTCCTAGCCTCCCTCACCCGCTGTCGCGCTAACAACAAGCACGTTCACACCGATCTCGCCGTCACATACTAATCGCAATGCAGCTCTGTGCCTGGCACGCTCTTGATAACCGAAGCGACCTAAATCGCCCCCTACGCCGGTTACTCTGGCCCTTATATACCCGGCGTATGGAACCAAGAGCAGACGGCCGCATGGAAGAGGGTTAGTGATTCGTCCGTGACTCCCTCTCCCGGGTCACCGGCGTGCCTGTAGCGGAACTTGAGCTTGACGGCTTCTGCTTCCATGTCTCCTTCTCATGCGCAGGTCGTCGATGCGGTGCACGCGAATGGTTCTTACGTCTTCATGCAAATCTGGGCCCTTGGACGCGCCGCCTACCCCGCCGCTCTGAAAGCGGAGAACCCGGACTATCCGTACGTCTCCGCCTCAGATGTAACGCTGAATGACAGGAAGCAGGACGTGCCCCGGCCGCTCACGATTCCTGGTAAGCGCGCACGTCGCACATCTTGTACGAACGCCTGGATCACATCCCAGAAGGAGCTAACAGATTGTGGGCAGAGATCAAAGAGTACGTGGAGGCGTACGCTCAAGCCGCACGCAACGCGCTCCACGAGGCTGGGTACGACGGCATCGAGCTTCACGGCGCTCACGGGTATCTCATCGACCATTTCACGCAGGACATGTCGAACAAGCGCACGGACGAGTACGGGGGCTCGGTCGAGAATCGGTGTCGGTTCGCACTCCAGGTCGTCGATGCGGTCGTTGCGGCCGTCGGCGCGAAGAAGGTCGGCTTGCGCTTGAGTCCGTGGAGCACCTTCCAGGGCAAGTACCACCCCCCCTGTCAATACTACTATCATCCGTGTCCCTTCACGGATGCTCTGGGTCTCCGACTTGGCTGACAGTTAGCCTTCTTACTTTCCCCTGCCAGATATGCGCATGGACGACCCCATCCCGACCTTCACGTACCTCGTCTCACAGGTGGTCCAGCGCCATCCGGATCTAGGCTATCTGCACGTCGTGGAGCCCGAACTGGCAGGAACGACCGAAATAGTCGCGCGCAGTGGCGAGGTGAGTGTATCCTCCTCATGCGCCTGGCCATCCCATATGTCCCACACCCTTACTACATCCATTGACGTTGAATAAAACGCAGTCTAGCGACTTCTTGCGCAAGATCTGGGCCCCGCGAACGTACATTTCCGCCGGGCGGTACACGCGGGAGAGCGCGATCGCACGCGCCGAAGACACCGGGGAGCTCGTCGCCTTCGGGCGGCGGTTCATCGTCAACGTACGTCTCCCCTTTCCTTCGTTACCGCGGTTGTGATAACGCTGAACACGTGAGAGAGGTGGTGCATAATACTACAGAGGACCCTCGGGCTATCCATTCGCGGATGGGAGGTCATTGCAATTCGCACTTTAGAATTCTGAAGTGGAGTACAGTACAGGGGAAGCTAGATCTTTCGAGTCCGGAGTGCTCATTGTGCTATTAGGATCGAGATCAGCCTGACCTCCCGCTGCGCTTGCGTGAGAATCTGCCTCTGAACACGTGGGAGAGGGTGGTGTATAATACTACAGAGGACCCTTGGGGCTTTATCGACTATCCATTCGCGGATGGGAGGTCATTGCAATCCGAACTTTAGAATCCTGAAGTGGAGTACGGTACACGGGAAGCTAGATCTTTCGAGTCTTTAGATGCGTGGACGTATTTAGATACCGCTGATACGCTGCAGAGTGTATACTTGAACATGGGATCCCTTGGGAATGGTCTAGCAAAGATTCCCCGCAGGGGATATGCTTAGGAGACTGAACTGACTCGTCTTGCATGACATAAGATTCTCTTGCTGCGTTGACGACACGATGGCACGCCCATGAAATATCCATCGCAGTGCGCACTCCGACTTCACGTCAGGCAGCTAGGTCTGAACCCCTTGCAACATCTGCATTAGATGAGACCATCAAGTGAAATTCAAGGCACCGTCGCTCCAACAAGGAGGCGCATTACTGTCCGCATTCGCCACGACCACTTCAATCAAACGGCCGCATGACGTCGTTCCCCCGGACGTCCGTCGCGAAGTTGCTCTGCACGCCCTCCTTCCAGTTCGGGACCTCGAACGTCGTCGTGTGGCACCACGGCTTGAGCTTGAGCTCCGTCTCGATGACACGCGCGAAGTGCTCGGACCACCCCTTGCGCGGGAACTTGGCTGTCGTCGTCTCGATGAGCCGGGGGTGGACGAGGTTCGCGCGGCTGTGGCGCGTCGTGCGTCCGTGCGTCAGTCATAGCTGTTGGTGAGTGATAGCGCCGTCGAAGGAAAGACAGACGTACATGCCGACGTTGTCTGCAACGGTGACGATGCGACGATCCGATACAATCAGTCCAGCGGTTGCAACGGCAGACGCGAGCTGGACATACCTAGGATCGTAGCCAACTGCAGGATCTGGCCCACAACCGTAATGTTTCCTCTGCACAGCACAATGACGCTTTAAACGCACGCAAGCCACTCGCGCACCAGCACAACATACCCTTTCACGAAGATATCCTGATGTCTGATGATGGCGTCGCAAACGCTGTCCGCCTCCGCCTCTGGGCCTCCCAGCTTCAAGATGAGGTCACGCGCGACGATAGCGCCTTTGAACTCGAACGACATGTGGGTCGTCGCGAGGAACTTCTCCGCGGTCCCGATGTCGTGCAGCAAGCACGAGAGGGCGTACGTCTCGATCGCGGTTGGTAACTCTGAGAACTTCCATTCAGGGAAGTGGGTCTTGACGAGCGCAGAGCCGTAGACGAAGACGCGGTTGCTGTGATTGAACGTCTGTTCATCTAGCTCTGTCTGCAAGGACCCATCAGCCGATTGACTAGTTGCATTTCAGTGAAATTAGTTGTATGGGATGCATACCTGTGCAAACGCTCGCACTTCTCTCACAAGAGGCGTATCAGGTAGCGGGAAGTCGTCCGCGACGAATAGGTCTTGTTTCGGGTTCGGACCAGACGCTGTTGGATGGTCCTGGAAGAGTACATTTGGGTCCCTTGCGACAGGCGCGAAACCATACAATTCCCAATCTTGCGACATGCTGTCGTCTGAACGGTGAGAGGCGGGTAGAGCCTAAGTGGACCAGCAAAAGGAGGATGGTGCGAACGCGCGAGACTAAGGAAGAGCTCGCATGATAGGCGCCGGTCCGCAAAGAGGATGGATGATCACGCTCAATCGTATTACAGTCGTACATAATAGGGCCAGATATTCTATGATCACACAAAGTGTGGGACGATAAATGACGATGATTCTGCATCAACTGCGATTATGTATGAACATCATGACATCACCCTTGTTCAAGCAGTACCATGTGCGACAATATTACGAGTATCCTCGAGTGACTACCCAGACACCTGAGTGACTCGTGAACATCGGATGGGACACTCACAGCATCGCATACAAGTAAACACAACGGGCAGTAAGATCATAGTCTAGCGTATCCCTCGGCCTCGTACACGTTATCTTCGTGAAAGTCCTCGTCCTTCTCCACATTCAATACTCGTCCGTCATCCTCCTCCTCCTCATCGCTACGCTGCTCCTCATCCGAGGTTTCTGGGTCATCACTGGCGTCCCACTCATGTGCGCCTAGGCGAGGTACCTCTTCAGGATCTGAACCTCGCACGTCCTCCTCAGAGGAGTCACGGCTTTGAGGGGGCGGGGTGCTGCTGCCGCTGGCGTCCGACAAGTCATAGTCATCGTCAGACGAAAACTCGGTCTCGGTGTCACAATCCTCGTTGTCTGTGTCGAATGCAGCGCAGATCCCCGATGCCCGACAGCCATTTGTGGGCTCATATTTTCGAGAACGCACGGTACGGCTTGCGCGAATAGCGTGTTGCTCAGAGTTATTGACCGTGACGCCCTGCTCTCTGTGGCCAATGCCACCACCGAGATAGCGCATGTACATATCACGATCTATGAACCTGCAAAGATTATATTAGCTTGAGTGTCGCAGCCGCACTCGGATTGGGTGATCCATACAGGCAAACGTGGTGATAGCGGAAGTCAGCGTCCTTATCATGTGGTCGACGCGCAAGTTTTGATGGCCCGAGATATTCGTCGGTCATTCCATGGTCGAACGCAGGCACCAAGTATGACGCCCGAATGATGTTGTCGGGATCCACGAAGCCAAAGGGAAAGGTGCCGGACCCTTGTGCCTCCAAAAACTGGACTCGCGGAAGTCGTCGGTGCTGAAACCCCGAGAGGTAATTGATGTCGAGCTGGAACCATCGGACCCATAGTAAATCGATGCGTTGCCACTTTCGAGTCGCAGCAGTGGCGCCCGGGCCGTCGTAACTGACGTTAGTGTGGAAGATGTCGATGACACGCGCGTAAGAGAAGGGATGGTCGTCAGTGCCTGACACGAGCATAATGTCGGGGTGTGTCCGGGGGTTGATGGAATCTTGGTCACGCCGCATGTCGTACGTGGTATAATTGATACGAACAACCTTGTGTCTGTAGAGACGGTCGTCCAGTATCCGGAGCCCGTGGTGTTGCTCATGAGAGAACCGGCGCAAGCCTTTGTGTTGCCGATCATGAGGCTCGCCGAGCATCCGTTCGAGTAGGTGGTCACGGAGGAGGGGTATGAAGTTCTGGAGTGTCAGTAGTCGGCGGACTTGAAGCCTCGAGCAAACGGTAGGCTCACCTCCGTGGCAGGATCGTTCTCGTGATGAGCGAGCCATTCATAAACCTTGATGCTCAGATTTTGGGTATTGGCAATGTCGTAATGTGCCGCCGGAGCGGTGGGGGCCAAAGGTCCTTCTAGGCGAGGGTCAGATGTTTGGGTAGACGTTCGATCCCACGCCTCCTGCTGGGCGATCTTCGCGTCCTTCTTTGCTCGCAGAGCCTCGCGGCGCGGTTTGAAACTGCGGTCCATGTAGCGGAGTTTTCGCAATATGTATACATTCTGGTTCTTGCGGGCGAGTTGTTTGGCGTAGTGAATCTTGTTGGTCCGGGGGTAGAATCTCTTGACATGCCGATGTTCGAGCTCGCCCTAAGCTCATGATCAGATAGCGTCATCGAGTCATTATGATGAGCCTGAGAGTGTGCTCACAATCTGGGTGTTGTAATTGTCGGTTGGCCCCGAGCGTTCAATATAGTCTGGGTAGTCGCCGAGACTGTGATATTTGAATGTGTTGATGACATTGAAAACCTTCGTCTTCCGGGAACGGGTGGCAGATTTCTTTGTAGAGACCTCGCGTCGAAGTCGTGCTTCAGCTTCTTTAGGTAGCTCCGTGGTTGTGTAGTGGGCACAGGTGGAGGCAGCGAATCGACGGAATGCTTCGTACATGTGCTGTGTGGCTGCCCGAAGAATATTGATGGTTATGCTTGTGTGTAAGCGGAGCTTGGCAAGGGCGTGCCAGTTTGCAAGCTCAAACAGCAGATCGGCGATAGTTTGGTTGTGATGCAGTGGGAGGAGGCCTTCAAACACCGGCATGATTACCTGGAACACTGAAGTGAGCTTATGTCGTGAGGGTGGATGCGTACTACCATTAGATATGCTTCGTAATCGCGCGCTGCAAGTCGTTTCCTGTTTGCCACATCGTGTGCGAAGTGTCGGATTTTGTCACGGCCGAAGGTGGGGATACGGCGCATGCTGATGGGACAAACAGTGCACACGTTGTTCATAAAAACTCTGGTGTAAGAATGAGCTTTACGTACCGGGTATTGAACTCCTCAATGACCCCGCCGCCTTCGGCTTGCAGGATACGCATCAGATGGGTGAAGGTGCCTTTCCAGACACCCAGCTCGAACTCGTGCATGAGATCGGGGGCAAAGAG
Organism: Lignosus rhinocerotis TM02; assembly: GCA_000743315.1. Classification (NCBI taxonomy): domain Eukaryota; kingdom Fungi; phylum Basidiomycota; class Agaricomycetes; order Polyporales; family Polyporaceae; genus Lignosus; species Lignosus rhinocerus. The sequence goes on from KN050009.1 coordinate 102,966, forward strand.
TTCATAGAAATTGATATCATGGCTGGAGAGTCGAACGGAGAATGCACTCTACAGGTAATGTATGAGATTAATCAACGTAACATGATGATGAACATACCTGGATTGGAGTGAGTGACTCGGCATCGAGGCACTGCTTGACATGATCGCCTACCAAAGAAAAGCCCTTGAAAGCCGCACGGCGTGCACGGTTGATCCTGTCGCGAAGAGCTGGTGTATCTTTGCGCTTCTTTGCAAGACGCCTACGGATGTCACTCTTCCTACCAGATTGGGCAACCTGCTCTTTGGTGACGAGGCAACGTGGACACAGACACTTTGCGAGAGGTTTAAGCCCTGTTGCAAGCATCCTGTCAGGTGTGAACCGTTAGATAGAATCCGGCTACTATATTATGCAGCTCACTTCTCCGGATAGTCTGCTGAGTATGTGAATATCCTCGGGAAAAGGCGACGGACAACGCCATCAGAGCATTCGATAAGAATGCCATTGGAGTAGGCCTCCATAAAATCGGCGTCGAGGAGGAGAAGCCACACTTGCTGAAATAACTCACGTCGACAAAACTTCAAAACTTCTTCACTTGGGGGTGTCCCAAGTGCATGCACGTACTCGTCCTTGAACGAATCGGGGAGCTGTGAATCAAACTGAGTAGACGAACACCATATATCACTTCGGTGTCTTACATAAGGTATGTATGCCAAATGTTGCGCTGCAAACTCCGTTGGGCGCCCTCGAACGTACTTGGAGATGTTCGCAAAGTAGATGTAGATTGGCCATAGGGAGGCGTTCCCAAAGGAAGAGAGCTGGGTGGCGTCTGACCAGATGAGGAGCGGAAGAATGGCGTACGCAATGTTAGGATCGTCTGCAGGGTGTCGTGGTTGCTGCCGGAGCTTCGCTTCCTCATCGAGCATTGCGTCTGAGTTGTAACAGTCGGTGTATACCCGAATGGGCTTGGGCGGATCAGAAAGAGGGTGGGGGCGATCATCAGAGCTGGCTGGGGATGCTTGGCTCGCACACTGTGGGGACGCAGGCATATCCGGGGGGTACCAGAGGAGCTGGTGTGCAAGCCAGTGCTCTTTTCTGACGTGACTGCTGGTCGTATCCGTGATGACACCTTTAATTAGGTCGAGAAGATGGCGGTGCATGACCCCAGACACAGGGAGCTTGGGTGCGGTGGCTTCAGATGTATGTCTAGAGTTTGTCTTCGGGAGTGCTATGTAAACCGTACTATCTTGCCATCCATCGCCCTTGGCAAATACCCCGGAGTCGTGTTCGTACCTCTTGAGTAGGTCCTCAGCCCTCTCGGCACTGAACCCTTGCAGATCGTCCTGTCGGAAGCCTTGGGACTGCAGCACAGCAAGGAGATCATTGAGGTCTTCACGCGACTTGGTTCCTGACTGGCTGTACCACCAATCGGTGATTCGAAACTGTGAGCGGTTTGGAAATGGGGATAGATTGTCGTCCGAGGGTGATTTAAGGACATTCTCAGTTGTTGCATCCAGATCGTCCTCCCACTCTGGCTCTGATCCTGCATCCTCCACATATGGGGCTGACCGCTGCTGTGAGAGCCACGAGATACCTGAACGTGTTGCCAGTTTGCATGGAGTGCGCTGTACAAGACCAGGAGCATCACAGCGGTCTTCAAGGGACAGCTCTGCCTCTGGGTCCTCTCGAGGCTGAGAGAAGTAGCGTCGGAAGACGCCAAAGCTATTGGGCAAAGATTCGTACTCTGACATTGAGTCGTCGCAGTCAAACATCTCTGGTGTGGCCCCAGTTGAACAGATGAGTGAGGCCTGAGGCTCTACAGGTGGGGAGGGAGAAGGGGAAAAATGGTGGGCAAAGTGGTTGTATTGCGTTGGGAGACCACTGAGACTCGACGGGACAAAGTCCTCGAACCATGCGGGCTTCTTGATCTCACGACCTCGTCTTGACTTTTGCGGACCTGGGGCAGTGAGGCCGTGATGAGTGACAGGAGTAGAGGAAGTTGCATTTCTTGAAACACTATCAGGATCAGGCGATTGCGGCACTGGCAAAGGTGTGAATTGCTGCATATATGCAGTGAGAACATGCTGTGAGATCATGTAATGGCTGCACACACTGGCTCTAGAAGTTCCTGATGCCTCTCCTGCTTCTCCAACCGTGCTCGCTTGAATGCTACAACACCAGCGACCTCTGCTTTCCGCTTCTCAATCAGACTGGTGATTGTTCCGGTGGCAAGTTGACAGATATCGCGATGCTTGCCCAGTCGTGCAGCCGTGGTGGTCTTGAACGTACACCCATGTGCATCACAGTGGTAGTACATGAGGAAACCAAGCAGCAGCTGAGATTGCAAGACAGTCAAGGATAACGATTGAAGTCAGTCACCAAAATGCACAATGCACTTTTGGTGGGGTGTGTACCGTGTCTAGTCATGTGATCGTGATTCGTCGTATCTCAGGCTGCCGACTGACCGGTGACACTACTTCATCCTCAGGCTAATGATGATTCTTACCAGCAATTGCTCATTGCATGGCTGCTCCACTGGTCTTAAAACCAGATGACATGAATTCTTCTGGTTTCCGCATCTTGTCCCTGTACACCTCACGTCTCTCCGAATCCACATCCATGCCTCTCAGCTCAACTCCGAGTCGACATGTCTCTGCCCTGACCCTACCTGCTGGCTTCAAGATGGTGAAACCGACCATCAATGTGCCTGCCTCCCAAGCCACATCAAAGACAAACAATAAGCGCAAGAAGTACAGCCAACGCAAAGCTGACAGTGAAGTTGAGTCCGATGTCTCGTCCAACCCGGAGGAGTCCACACCTCCACCCGTGAAGAAGAAGAGAAAGAACATCTTGCCCCATTTCCCCTCCGTTTCCCCACCTCCTTCTCCCCTTTGTGACGATGAGGATGTTGCACCACCATCTGAGGAGCTCATCCATCCTGCGTGGGCTGAGCCACTACTCCAGCTTGATGCACGCGCAAGGTACGTCTATTATGATCATACACATGTGCATATATGCGCATATATGCATGCATATACTCACATCAACATATTGCACAGTCAAGCAACACGACGCTCTCAGAAATACGATGAGCTCTACACTGGTGCACGCATAGTTGGCCGATTCACAGGGCCATTCCAGTCAGTGGATCATATCATCGCATATGCAGTCTCTATACATGGTGTACCTGCGCAAGACCGACCATATCAGTGAGTATATGCTGTTGTTGTTTCCTTACATATGGGCTCACATCTCTCTAGGCAAGTGCGTGGTTATCACCCTGATCACCACTACGAAATGACCTACGGCGCCCTGGTGAACTTTCTCCCCGACTTTGAGGCAGCTATCCCTGTCCTCGCAAATGATGCAGACATGATCCGTAGCCTGGGAAGATATGTATGTACCTATCTCGCACCACCGAGCTCACTGCAATTACTTATCTAGGTGTCATAGATCGAGAAGGTTCGTGGCAAAGCACGCAGTGACGACATCATCCGCCTCAAGTACAAGGTTCTTCAAGCTGCTGGCATAGCAGACCCTGGCTACACACTCGTCAACAAGGCCAACCGGGGGTTCCATCATGAGGACATTGGACGCATTCTCACGCCCCTTAGCCAGCTGAAGGTGTTTGATGCAGACCCCTCTAGGTAACATGACCTGCACGTTACACCGGAGTGATATCACTGATTTTCTTGTAGGTTCTGTCAACGTGTACTTGCAAGCAAGATCAAGCTCCGTGCCATGGACTGGTGGTCAGGTCTTTATGACCTTGATCTTGTTGTCGAGGGCCAATTCAAGCCTGGGTTTTTACGCAGCAAACTCCTTGAGACAGTATGTTATCCAGGACCTCTAGTTTGAGATGTTCTACTTATATTACTTGGCAGTTCTACAGATTTCTCTGGACGAGCAGAGACTCTTCAGAGAATGAGAACACTGGTCATAAGAAGAAAGGACAGCCTTCGCTCTCCAAGAAGTATGACGTCACAATTGTGACCCTATACTCCGTATTGTACACTGCTTGTATTGTGCGCCATCATCTATCTATGACGTACAGAGCTACTAATACTTCTCTAGGCCCGCTATCTTCTCAATTCACAAACCGAATGGAGTGTCTGCGATGGAGCGTGGGATGGTGCGGCGTTTGTCAATCATGTGGTCAAGTTTGCGATGATGAACCCGACTTGGTATGAGGACCTTATGGAGTGGTGGAATAAGTAAGTGATGTGATCTCATACTCAGCCGTTACTGATATCCTCAAGGCGCATTTATGGCAACGAAGACAGCAATGATATGGATGAGGACGAGTACATGGCAACCTCATACTATCACGCGATGACCTATGAGTGCGAAGTCCAGGATGCTGACTTTTCAGATCCGCACAAGGCGCCCATGGGGAACTCCCACGTCCACTCCCCCGAGCCAATTGGGGCAGCTCCTGAAGAGTTTGAGTATGCCATGATGGACGCCCAACCCCCACCGTCTTCTCACCAGGAGCTACCACCTGCTCTGAATGGCGACAACGTCAAACTCAGTGCCAACTTCGCCGCGGCATTTGGTGACGATCCTCTCACAAGTGACCCTGAGGCCAGTGAATCAGATCATCTGCACGACGAAGAGGATGTGCCGGAGACTGAGTTTATACTTGACCCTCCTGTGCCTGCACCCGCACCAGCTCCTATGCCCACTCAGAGGGCCGCCCACCCACGTCCACGCCCACGTCCACGCCCACACCCGCACCCACGTGCACCTGCACCTATGCCTATAGCCAAGCCCATGGTCACATCTGCAGCAGCCACGCCCACACCCACACCTGCATCTACGGCTGTCCCCATACCCGCACCTATGGCGAAGGCCGCACCCATACGTTCGCGCCCACGTGCACCTGCACCCATGCTCACATCGACGCTCACATCCCCTCCTGCTTCTACGTTCACATCTGAGGCTGTACCCATGGCAGCATCTGGATCTACACTCCCACCGGAACTTCAATCTGAACCGATGCCCAGTGAGAAGGTTAAACGCAAGAGTATCAGGCAAAAACGATATGATAAGAGATGAGCGAAGTTCGCATAGTCAGTACCTTTCACCGCGTCATTGTCGTCACATCTTTGCGTACCCTTGCAATCCATTGTCTCGCCAAGTGTACACCGTTCACCTTTCGGTTATTGTTTCTTGTCCCAGGCCCCTTGTTGAACGTCAATGTTCTGTGGTGTTTCTCTCTACGCTAGCTGTTATCAATCAATTTCTTGATGTGCATCACAGTACCCCGTGGGGACATATCATACAACGTCCGGACGTCCATTGTCAGATGATACACCACTCTCGAAGATCATTTGCTTGTTATGCAGATCAGTTGATATCTTAATCAACCCATGTACCTGCGGACGCGGTCGTACTCACCCTATGGGTCCTGGAAGAAAGGTCGCAAGCAGTTCATGTTCCATGTCCAACGATCAGACATGCGTCGTGTGTGATCATGCACGAACATATGCCACGGGCGACTGACCATACAAGATGAAGTGTCGTGACCAGGCTACTATTGCTATCATGTCGAGTCATCCTCAGAATGTACATTGACCATACAACATCGCATGCTAGAATGCCCATCATATACTATGGTGGCCATCGTCGACGAGGGTACGTAACCCAACTTTTGTGATGTGGACGAGAACGCGCGAACATCCTAAGTTAGACCGCCCCTTTATATGGAACGTAGAGTTCCGTAGACGCTGATTATTCCAACTGACTCCCACTGATTTGGGGGAGCGCATGGTTTGCGCACTAGGAAAAGACTTGCAGAAGCCCGTGACCTGAGAACGTGACAAAGGTGTTAGAGAACCAGCCTGTGAGAAGCCCTCGTCGATAGAGAGCGACATCGTCACATGCCTACATAGACCACTGCATGTAATTTCCACAGTACGTATGGACACTGGATGAACTAGATATTCAAGTAGAGGGCGGTATTGACACCGTGGCATGGTGAACTGTTGGCAACCACTACCTTAGAACGGCTTCAAAAGCTGGTCGGTGTGTGATCAGCAAAAAATCGCACACGCTGCAAAGGTAACAAACGCAGGCTACAGTGGGATTTCTACTAGATCGTTACAACATGTTTGCTTCTTTTGAATTCCGTACACCGCATTGATACACTCTATCAAACACCCGGAGAAACATTCACGAGAGGGCACTTAGAGCTCTGAGAAGACCATCAGTGAACGACTCTTATGTTTGTACGTTGGCACACTCACTTTGCATGGCGGCAATGTCGGAGCTCTGGACATAATCTTCAAACTCAGCAACCTTCTCTTGCAGTTCGTCCAAAGATACGAGCTCGTCCTCTGCAAGAATACGTCTACATGAGTCATTTTGCAGCACAATGCGGACAGTACATACCGACAACGAGGGTGATTTGGAGTTTCTTGATCCCGTAACCGATGGGAACAAGCTTGCTAGCACCCCAAACGAGGCCGGGCATCTCGATCGAACGGACAGAGTTCTCCAGCTGGACCATATCAGTCTCGTCATCCCAAGGCTTAACCTCGAAGGTGACAACGGACTATGTGCAGTGGGTTAACATTATATTTGATGTAGATATTATATACAGAGCAGACGATGATACAAGAAAATGAGGGATGGAATGGACAAAAAACGAACCTTGGCGGTAACCTTGGGCTTCGTGGCCTTCTTGGCGTTGTATGCGGCGACACGCTCAGCCTTGAGGCGCTCTGCATCCTCATCCACCTCATCGTCGGAGCCGAAGAGATCAACCTCATCGTCATCCTCATCGGCCTTTGCGGGAGTGGCCGCAGCAGCACCGCCGAGGAAGGTTGCACCAGCTTGGCTGGAACCAGACAGGGAGGCGAACTCCGCCTCGTAAGATTTTATGTGGGAATACCAGCGGGCAGTAGAAGGGTACGTGGACGCGTCAGGTGCGGAAGATATCGCCTTGAAAACAGAGACATCTGCCTGAGAGGGAGTGTACCTGCGAGAACGATGAAGTCAGCATGCTTCTGTACGCACTTTCGCAGATAAAACAGAGCAAGTAAGGATCAGAAGGCTAGGTGTAGGTAGTTATCGGCATACTTGAGCAGCGGTGTCTAGTCGCTTCTTGGAAACACGGACCATAGCGTTGTATTCATCATATCAAAAAAGCATCTCGACATGGCATATATTCTCAACAGGAGAGAGAGAATACTCACCCCTCAACGTAAGAGCGGCTCTTGAGGTGGGACTCGAGCTTTGCAAGATCAGCAGACATCGTTGAAGAGAGAAAAGATGAGATGAACGAAGGAGAGATCGATGGGGTTTCGCAGAATATACAAGCGCGCAAGGAACACGATTTTTGGAAGGTCCCGTGCCCGTGTTTAGGGCAGGTAAGACATACTCTCGATATTTATGCCGTCATGGCTTTGACTCTTCTCAGTCCCAGGTTGCCCTCTTAGATCTCAACGGCCACACTCATACTTTTTTTCTGCGCATCTCGTATCCTGTAACAAGGTTACAGATTCTTTCATGTACGTCCTGTTGCCTCGCCTGCGCCACCGTGGCAACTGCCCGTGCTTATCTTGTGTACATCAGTGTCCTCACCTTGCCTACTCACTATGAACAAGACCCAGTTTTACCTCTCTCAGTGTGCCGACGCCGCGTCAAAGAGTCCGATGTGCTTTACATTGGGTGCAGTAATGGTTAAGGGAGGCAAGGTCATATCGTCAGGGTACAATCATCATCGGCCCCATTATGACGGTGCCGAGGTGAGGACGCATGGTCACCGCAAGGTAAGTCCTTGCCTTCCCGTGAGTCTGGTAAAATATTTATATCTGAGATGTCTTCAAGCCCGTATCGATGCATGCGGAGATGCACGCAATCTTCAGCTTGACCGGCATGTCACCCTCTTTCAAGACGCAGGTTCAAGGCATGGAGCGTCGGGTTCCACCACCTACACCTCCACGACCAAATACAACAAAAGGGACAAAAGGGTTTGCGGGTCCCGAGAGCGCTCTCTCTGGACCCACCGACGCCACCGTCGTTTCCCAGCTCAACTACCCTTCCACCTCCCGCCTCGAGCGGCTCTAAGAACCCGAGGGGCAAGAGCAAGCGCCATCGACGCAGCTCTAGTCGAAGCGACTGGCTCCGTTCGCGCCCTGGGTCGAGTAGTGGCGCCACTAGTGGCGGAGAGAGCAGTGGGGAGTCTCGACCATCTCCTTCAAACTACATCTCGTTATCGAACCTCAACACCGCGACTTGTCTCAAGGACGGAGACAGGGGTTGGGTTGCCCGCCGTCGTGATCCTCGAGCGAACGGCGCTGATATTTATGTTGCACGTTTCACGAAAAACGGCATGGGAAGCGCTAAGCCGTGCTGGAGGTGTGTAGAGTGGTGTCGATGGGCGGGTGTGAAACGGATATTCCACTGGGATGCGGATGAGGGTAAGTTTGAAGTCGTGAAAGTGAACAATGCTCAGAGTGGACAGTACGAGACTCATGCCGACATTCGTCTCTTTGCCGGACTGGTATGTCATCTTGTCAGTTGTCTGTTGGTCACGAAAATTGAGATTCTTGCAGGGTTGGTGATCTTCCAGGATATCTAGACATGTATCGATAGGGTTTTCTATTTCCAATCTGCCCTCCTTGAATTCGGTCGTACACGGTCACCTGGATAGAGCGTGTATGGTCACCCCGACAACTGCTCCGCGTCCTTGTTCATGGACGAGTGGAGTTACTAATGCGGGGAAGAGCAAGCATCGTAGAGAAGGCATCAATTCAGCCATGAGATCGTTCGCTTGTCTCTTGGTTTTACTATGTGTCTGACATATCTTACTTCGACCAGGCGTGTATTCGTAGACCGTCCCCCGCAACCCATTTTATCCTTCATGCAGGATAGTTGTTATGCTTTTGACACCGCATTACGATCCCGCACTTCTCCACATCCTTCCCAGTGGGCGATTGGAGTTATCAAGGCAAGATCCGTTCCAGGCATACTCAACCTCATTCTCAGAGCTCGTCCATCGCTCCATATCATACATCCTCTTTATGATGTAGTCGTCGGTTTTAGGCAATGTAATGACGCAGTCTATCTGGCGTTAGTCAGTGAGCAAATAAATTGTTCGTTGGTATATAAAACTAGCACATATCGCAAGGTTTGTTGTAACACGGAATCATGTGGTGTGATTCGTCATCAGACATAGATACTTATTTCAAACATAGTTATCATGGGGGATCTCAACAGTAGGCGCTAGCTGCAAATAGTGTCTATTCACCTATACGTACCATGTCAGTTGAGAATCCTGCACTCTTCCAACCTATCACGATCGGGACCACCGATACCAAGCTCGCGCACCGAGTTGTCCTCGCGCCACTCACAAGATGTCGTGCAAACAATCGAGGTGTGCACGGTGACCTCGCCGTCGAGTACTACACACAGCGTGCATCCGTGCCCGGAACTCTGCTCATCTCGGAAGCGACGTATGTATCGTATCTCTCACAAGGGGTGTCGCCGCACGCGCCGGGAGTGTACATCGAGGAACAGATCACTGCATGGAAGCGTGTGAGTTGGAGAATTTCGCTCTACATTTGACGAGTATGGAGTGATCCTGAAATTGAAGTTGATTGGTGCCATCATGTGTTACAGGTAACAGATGCGGTGCATGCCCAGGGGTCGTTCATATTCATGCAGCTGTGGGCGCTTGGGCGAACAGCTGAGATTGAATACTTACGGGAACAAGACCCCGACTTCCCTTACATTTCAGCGTCAGATATTCCCCTCACGGGCAGGGAAGAGAGACCCAGACCACTCACGAGAGCCGGTACGGTGCCGTCCACATCGTTAGCCAACTTGAAAATATCAAATACTCACCCCCGTACCGATGCAGAGATTCAGGAATATGTAGCTGCGTTCGCCCAAGCAGCACACAACGCAGTGCATGTGGCGGGATTCGATGGTGTCGAGGTTCATGGCGCGTACGGATGTTTGGTCGACCAATTCACGCAAGATGTGTCAAACAGGCGCACGGACAAGTACGGAGGCTCTGTCGAAAACCGATGTAGGTTTGCGCTTGAGATTGTCGATGCAATCTGTCAAGCGGTAGGAGAGTCTAGGACTGCAATTAGAATAAGTCCTTGGGGCCGTCAGAACGGTAGGCTGGGGAACTGTCGTCCTTTCTGGAATTCGACGAATCACCTCAGTATGCACAGACATGGGCATGCCGGATCCTTTGCCCACGTTCACTCACCTCGTCTCGGACTTGGCTGCGGGTCACCCGAACCTCGCATACCTGCATGTCACGGAGCCAGGTTCCAATCCAGATGAGGTTGGTCGGCTCCAGCTGGCATACCGTACTGTTGACATACATTTGGCTCGTGCAGTCTAATGAGTCCATACGCAAGATCTGGCTTCCACGACCGCTCATCAGCGCAGGAAGATACACCCGAGAAAAGGCGTTGCAGGTCGCGGAAGATACGGGGCAGCTCATTGCCTTCGGGAGAGCTTTCATCAGCAATGTGAAATATACTCTCTCCTAACTGCTTGTGCGCGTCTGATAGTTAGTATGATGGTTAGCCTGATTTGCCACTGCGTCTGCAGATGGACATACCTTTGGCGCCATACGACGAGAATACGTTCTACACGCCGGAAGATCCGCATGGTTACATCGACTACCCATTCGCTGACAAACGCATCATGGGAAGTGCATGGTTTCTGTCGACCTGGTAAGTCGTTCACCGAGGTCGGAAGTTAAGCACGTTGTCCCAGGGACTGCTTCACGGTTTAGCTTCTTGAAACACCCACATCATCAAGCGATCTTGTACGCTGTATCACTCAATTTGTCCTTACTGTTACAGATTCATATCATGAGTTATCGGTGTAGACCACTGCCTGTTCAAAATGTACAGTTCCACCCAATTGTTGCGCATCGAGTCTTCATCAGTGCCTTCGGGGTTTGAGTCTGCAGCTACGATCTCGTCTCCCTTTCCAGAGTCCAGCCCAAATGACCGAATCCTCCTCCACCCAGGACCGTAACGAGGTCCTGAGAACAAAGAACTTATGAGTAGCGAAGTACGTAACCCCAGAATAGTAGCACGTACGGTTAGCTGGTACAACGATAGTGGTCCCGTTCGTACGTGTGGTGAGCTTGTAGATCAACTCATCAGCCTCACGCGAAGTTCGCCTCGCAACGTGAACCCGGATATGAATGCACTCTTAATCTGTACAAGCGGCGGTTATCGAGAGTGATATACCCCCGCCCCGTGGAATTCAACGACGCGAACCCTACATAGGATAGGTCCTGACGAGGGCTGCTGCTGCTTCAAGCCAAGCAGGTGGTGGATGACATCTTGCAAGACCTTTTTTCTTGAAATCCTCGTTTATTGTCCTGGAGGGCGGTGCCCTATGGTAGGCAAGACTCTACTAGGTAACTGCATGGTCTGCAACGCCAGGGGGGTACACAGGACGGAAGGAGGGGATAGTGAGAGAAGCCGGGGCGTCACGTCAATGCCATTAACACGTTGTGTAGGATAGAGGATGCAATAGAGTCGAGCATGAAAGGAGCTAGGGGATGGGAGCATAGGGGCATGACCATAGAGTGTGTCAGACTTCAAAACCCCGGGGTTCAGGTTGGTGATCCGCAGCGGCATTTTGCGCGCAGACCGCCGCCTTGTGCGGGCCTTCCACCCCCCGAGGTGAGACAGACCGTGGTCCGCTCCATGGCCATCCTTCTGGGCAGGTAGACTGGCGAGGATCCCACTACTACGGCCTAGGGACTAGGGGAAAAAAGGGGGGGGAGGGGGGGGAGCCGTGCACGTCCGCCAGCTGTTTCCACCGCCATCCTCCTCCGGCGCTGCGAGGGTCCCGAACACCTGCCGAAGACGGCCTGTTGCATTGACGTAGTCGAACAGTGGCTTGATCGCCTCTTTGGAGTTGAGGAGGACGCGGAGTCGACGGCCGGTAAACCCTAGAGGGGCGTAGTGAACGGCGCGCCTCAGCGCGTGAGCCGGGCAGGCCAGCAGGAAGTGCGGTACTGTCTCCACGGCCTCGCCGCAAGCGGGGCAGGTCTCTGAGGGCACCTGGCCGATGCGGAACTTGCAAGACTTCACGGTCACAGAATCGGCTGGATATTGAATCTTGCGACCACACGATACTGTCTACCGGGAGATCGTGCCACCGAGAACCAGCCATCGTTGTATAGCGGTTCAGCGTGAGTATGGGGTTCGCGTACCGCGTTGCTAAGACAAAGTGTTAACCTACCGTATGAAACCGGTTTGATTGCGTAGAGGAGCCTCTAGCAGTGCGCTATACTGAGTGGCATGGCTTCATGCAAGGAATTTATAGCAAGAGACATGATATAACGGGGGTCCTTGATCGCCTGTGGATTGTGGACTAAACTATGCTCAGTCAAATCGCCATGGTAGGTCACAGTCCGCCTACAACTGATCTCGACCCTCGTGAGCAAGAAGGGGAGTCATAGTAAACCTTCTATGGTAGGGCGATCGATTCCTCCTGTGTTCTAGTGCACTTGAATATTTTCACCGAAGCAGTCGATGCGGCTGGCCATCTGTCGTTGGCCAGCGATGAGCACAGCGACAAAAATATATGTACAATAGTCTACATTACCTGACGGGGTATCTTTGGTTCCAAGGGCCAGACTCTCACATTTCCTGGCCTATACTAGGACGACGCAGGAGTATCGTGACCAGATTTTTGGGGGTTATGTAGGCACGGAGGAAGACAAGAGATGTCCGTATTCTTCCTGAAGGCTATCCTAAAAGGCCAACACGCGTACTCGTGAGTAAGACGATCTATTCAAACGACATCGTTCTGTCATAAACTTGCTCAATTTGCAAATGACAGTTCGTCAGCTGAGCAAGCTTGGATGGACACGGTGTCAATGCGCATCGGTGTAACTAGACATCATGGGCGATCTCCTGCGTCGTAACAGTAGAGACCAGAAATGTCATGACCTGTGTCAAGGGGGAACGTGAGATACTCATGTTCGAGCACTGGTGTAACGGCGTTGAGCCGGAAGCTCTCGTAATTGATCTAGGCGACATGCTGGAGCTCGTTAGCTAGCCAAAGATGACGGCGGTCTATGCATATACTACTTCACGTGCCATGTCTTCCCTCGGAGACAAGGAGATCTACTAAGGAGATCTACTAAGTATAGCTCCTAGCCCGCGCAGGGCGTCAGCAAGGTGGCCAGACTCGGCGACTGTTAGAGAGGTACGCCGCTCTTAGCTGTTGTCGATCTCCATACCCATTCGTCACGTTGTGCATTGCATATGAAAATTTGGGCTACCAGCGGTATATCAAGCCGTCCTCCCCAAACATCCTGAATGAACAGTGAGTGGAAAGTCCTAGTCCAAGACACAACACGCATTGATCACTTACAGTACCACTCTGCTGTATCGACGTCCTGGGACGAACATGCACTCACAGACATGTCCAAAGGGCGATCGGTGAGATTTGTATGGGTTGTCTGATAGTAACTCCCCATCGTAAGCCCTCGGTAGTGGCAGGGACGTGAACCGAGGCTTTGGCGGTGCGGGTTCACCAAAGCTTCAGGCGTAGCGATGTGTCACCAATAGGCAGTGAAGGAGAATATGTTTATTTGACTGAGCGCACTAACAACCGCATGCGCCTTCTCTGTGTTTACCTCGGGGACCGCAGACTTGAGCGGTTGCGACTACTCCATAAACGATATTGCCGCTATATCCAGGCTCATTACTGTCTCGGAGAGTTCCGCCCAATCCGTCAAATCAATGTCACGGGCAATCCAAACGTAGGACATGAACGCAAAGAGGATATGAACCCTGATAGGGGAGAGAACTTCCTGTATCTATGCTGGGAATCCGATCATTGAGGGAGTGATTGTGTACGCCACGTTCGGTGTACCCTGCCTCCGTAGAAGTTATTTATGGTGTTACTGAGACGTGTGCTGAGTATGGCTGGGTCGAAGCATCGATGACCGTTGCGGGGATGTACACAAAACATAAGAAAGCAGAAGATGCATCTGGTAGCAGATGAGTGAAGGGTCCAGGGCAGATTGAAATTGACCGGTGGGCTTTCAATTGTCGTTGGCTATGTCTGGAGCGATGTCAACTAGAGTTGACTGCTATTGAATGAGCTAGTTCTTCAAGGACGTGCTGACATGGCGATGTGTGGTGTTAAGTGGATACACAGGATTAGCGTTGACGACTGAGTCGACAGTCAAGACCTAATCAACGAGAACATCGACCGTGAATGGGTTGCAGCAGAATCAAGGATTCTGGACGTACTGTATCACTCCTAATGTCAGTGTTCAAGCGGGGAGGCGTGGTTTTGATTGCTGACCACGGTCGCGTTCCAACGAATGCATATGCAGGCTTGTTTAGATATTGAATATGAGCACCAACAGACTTAGTTCTACGGCATACACCACAAGAGCCAAAAGCGCGACAATCCAACCCGCTGTGACGAACGGTCGACCAAAACATCGCTTTCCCGTCTGCCCGACTGTCTTGATGGCATGCTCGTAGCCATCGGGATCTCTATTATGGTCTGCAAAATCGTGACGCGAGTGTCGTTGACGGAAGAAAGTGATCACGAAGAGCAACCCCGCTAGAATGGTGTATAGAATCCCGACTGTCGATGAAATGGTCACGAGGTGATTATCCAGCAGTTTATGCAGTAGGATTCAGAAAGGGATGAGCACACCACTCACTCCTGAAGAACCGGCGATCGAACAATCGCAGGATTGTGAGTGCGTATCCTAAGTTGCTGATGGCGCTACGACCGTAGGCGCCATCAAACGTCCTAGATCGTGCACGAAGCTCCACTGCGACGATGTGATGTGAGTCACACATGCCGACCGGATACAGTACATACCTAGCTCGTTCAAATCATCTGGATAGAAGGATACTGAACGATGTCCGCTACATGCTCGCATAAATGATGGGATACATGCGTAGAGGTGATTGGCATTGTACGCACCGATAGTAGTAGCGTGAGCGCTCGGATTCGTCTGACGATTCCGAGTGAGACCTCATTCTGCAGCGGAATTGGGGCGCAATGAACTTCTGTCAACCTGGGATGAGGTGGTTACATGGATGAAGGTAGCGGTCAAGTTTCACTACGTCAATACTGGTGGGAGCGCACATAGCACGTGGCATAAAAGTCAAGAAACGCCCGACAAGCCACCCCGGAAGGATTTCAGCCATGTCCTCACCGACCTACTCGTCTTAATCGTTTCCTTCTCGTCTTCTTCCGTCTTACTCTTATTGTTGCGACTGTCGCACATACAGGAAGAAGCGTAATATGGTATTGTGTGTAGGCTACATGGGTCGCCTCGGTCTGCGGTGCGTACTCTTGTCCTCACCTTCGTGGCAAGTTCTCATCCGAGCCCTTGTTGAGTAGAGCTACGCGGCCAGTGCTGAGTACCTCACCAGTGAGGCTAATGTCAACAGCTGCGCTACTCGTAAGTGCATTGAAAACCTCAAGCCACTCTGCTCAAAATCTACTAGAAACCGAGGCTTATATTTGCTCAACCCGAGCTGCGTAGCTTCCAGGCGAGACCTCGTTCTTTCTGGAGTTGGACAAAACCCACAAACCCAGCGCCGGCGATACTAGATCCCGCAGCACCTATAGCGGAGGAACCAGTAGCAGATGCGGTAGCATCTCCTACACAAGAGCCAGTCCCTGTGGAATCCTCAACTGCAGTGGACGCCGCTTCCTCCGTCTCTCCACCAGAAGCTGCGCTTCCTCCCGATGTACCAGTCCCGACAGAAACCCTCCCACTAGACACCCTTTTCTCATTACCCACCTCGCTCAGTTATGGAGACCTTGCCGCCCTCGGTCTCGCAGGATGGACGCCCGCAGGAATCTGCCGATGGACGATGGAGCTCATCAATGTCTCCACGGGCATGCCGTGGTTCTGGACAATTGTCGCGACCACGGTTCTCTCGCGCCTCGTCCTCTTCCCCTTTGCCGTTAAGCAGATGCAGAGCACCGCCGCGCTCGCCCCGTACCAAGGCGACATCGCTGCGATCCGTGACGAGATGGCCGCCGCGCAGGCGAAGAAGGACATGCTCGCGATGCAGCGCGCTGCGCTCAAGCAGAGGATGCTCTACGAGAAAGCGGGCGTTAGTTTGAGCGGAATGGCCCTCGCACCGTTCGTGCAGCTCCCTGTGACGCTGGGCATGTTCTTTGGCGTGAAGAAGATGTGCGACCTCCCGGTGGAGCAGCTGAAGTGGAGCGGGCTGCAGTGGCTACCGGACTTGACGGTCGCGGACCCGACGTGGATGCTCCCGATTGCCGCGACGGTTCTCATGAACGTGCAAATATCAGTACGTCGACATGTCCTCCAAGTTTTGCGGTTTCACTGACATATGCTTCCTC
Source organism: Lignosus rhinocerotis TM02 (assembly GCA_000743315.1). Taxonomy (NCBI): domain Eukaryota; kingdom Fungi; phylum Basidiomycota; class Agaricomycetes; order Polyporales; family Polyporaceae; genus Lignosus; species Lignosus rhinocerus. The sequence goes on from KN050009.1 coordinate 119,305, forward strand.
AGGTGTCCATGCGTGATCTTGTCTCCTCAACACCGCAGATGGGCCACATCATGAATTTCCTCCGCATACTCACAACCGGGTCCGTCTTCCTCATGTCCCACCTTTCTACAGGGGTTCTCGTCTACCTCATAACGAGCATCACTGCGATGACCGCGCAAAGTCTCATTCTTCGCCAGCCCGCTGTGCGCCGCTTCCTCCGCATCCCCATCATTCCTGCGAACCTCCGGGTCGAATCCCCATCCATGCGCGATTCGTTTGTATACGCGCGGAAATGGTTACACGACAAGATGGAGGAGGCGCGGGTTGCCAACAGACGATGAACGTGCATATGCATTCACAATCATATTGGAGGGTTAGATGGCGGCTCGTAGGTCTTTGAAAGTACAGTAGTGCTCGATCTAATGTCGGTAGCATATCTTATTACTGGTAGACAATCTCTCCTCACAATAACTGCAAGTGCATTTAGTTGATGCGACGTACTAAGTATACAGTGCAACATTTGAAGGACGAACACTAGGTGTCATGGGTGTAGCTCTACAGTATGACAGGAAGGGCAGAGGCATAGGAGGTGAATGAATGATGATACAGCGTCGTTGGGGAGCACGATTCTAGCAGAAGTGACCGACTCTTGAGGCGGCATGATATATAGCCTGCGAGCACGAAGCTAAACCATCTGAACATATACACGATGAAATGTCTCTCGACTGACATTAGAATGGGAATCCGCCTGTCCTGAATCCGCCAAAGTTCGACCCAAATCCACCTTCGTGGAACGAGAAGCCCGCTGGGCCTCTCGCGCCGAATCCTGCACCGCGGAATTGCGCGTAGAGGTCTGATATATCGACACCTGGGCCCATGCCGCTGCCTAACCCCTCATCGTCATCCTCGCCCATATCGTACCGCTGACGCTTCTGTGGATCTGAGAGGACGCCGTGTGCTTCGACGACGAGTTTGAACTTCTCTTCGTCTCCACCCTTGATGGCAAACACATGAGGCTTTCATACATGCCGGGTACGCACGAAGGGGCACACACACACCTTATCTGGGTGATGTTTCAAGCTCTCTCTTCGGTACGCCTTGCGGATCTCAGCTTCAGAGCACTCGCGCTCGACGCCCAAGATCTTGTAATAATCCTTTGTTTTGCTACGCTTGAGCGCGACTTCCGCCCTCTTCAGCTCATTCTTGAGAGCGCGCACGTCCGAGTCGCACTCCTCGAAGCCAGCTTGCTCGATAGCTGATTTGAAGTCCGCGATCGCGGCGTCGTACTTCTCGAAATGCAGAAAGATGCGCGCGCGCGTGCGGAGCGCTTTGAATGATGTCGGATTGAGGTTCAGGGACGCCTCCGTGTCCGCGAGCGCATCATCGTACCGCTCGAGTTTCACGAGGGTCGTGGCGCGGTTGGAGAGAAGCATGGCACGAATCTGGCCGCCCTCGCCTTCCGCTGAATCCGAACCAATGCGATTGAGTGCCTCCTCATATTTGGCAGCGGCTTCTGCAAGCTTGCTGGTCTTGAAGGCGATGTTACCCTCTTCTTTTAGCCGCTCGACGTCCTTGATACGCTTCCGCAGCTTCATCGCTGGTTCGTGCCCGGGGTCCAATCGCAATGCGGACTGCAAGTGTTGTGTGGCCTGAGCCGTCTTACACGTCAAAAACAATAGCAATCCGCGGACAGTCATTACGTCAGGGGAGCTGGGGTCTAAACGCAGTGCGTCGCTGAACACGGACCGATGGTGTTTGAGGCTCTTTGTATTGAGGAACACAAAGCATCACTCACTTTGCTGCCAAGCTCGCCGCGTCCCAGTTCTTCTTCGCAATCTCCAGCTCTACCCTCCATATTCGCCACTGAATGGGGATGTCTCCACCCTCACCCTCGATGACCTGCATGCACTTGTCCAGTGCGAGTCGCGCCATCCCCCACTCCTTCCGGTCGCGTGCGCCCTCCAGATTGCGGATGTGTGCCTCAAGCTCAAGTACTCTCTGATGTAATTGCAGAGCTGCTGCATTCCTAGCATCGAGTGCGAGCACAGTACGGAGGGTGGACAGAGCTGGAGCGGTAGAGCCGGTAGATAGCTGGCAGCGGGCGAGACGGACAAGGGTTTTTGGTTGTGGCGCATCGGCTTGCAAAGTAGCGGCCTGTTGACAGTCGGCGAGTGCAGGCTTGAAACGCTTCAGAGCCATGTATGCCGCAGCGCGGTTTGTCCAGTACGTCGGTTCTGTCGGACGCAGGTCTAATGGCAGATGGCGTTAGCAGCATGTCCTCTTCCCTCGACTATCCTCTCCTAGCACATCACTTTTGGTATCACATACCTATCGCTCTGCTATATTGATCTATCGCATCCTGGAACCGTCCAGCTTTGAAGGCGGTATTACCCTGCTCCTTGATTTTCTCCGCATCAGGTTCTTCTACTTTTTCCTCCACTATAATCTCCTCGGTCTCGTTAGAGTCTTCAATGGGCTCTTGCTCGACTTCTATCTCCTTGTCGTGCCTGTGACCATGTTGAATGAGTGAATGTGGGAAAGCCACTCGCAGCAGACGATATCACTGTAAGAGATCGACACATACTGGTCGGCAGCCGCGTTTGCCTCGCCGTTTGCCGCGGCCTTGGCAGCTTGCTGCCTCTTCTTTGCTGACTTACTCTTCTTGTTCGTCATGATGTTGCTCGGGGATGGGAGGTTATGCACGTCGTGGGTGGCGACTCGGAGCTGTTTGCTAAGGCTAAGCGCTCATAAGGCAATTCTATTAGTATGAGGGTTGATAATAAATAGTTCCTTTGCTTACGTGAGTGTAATGATTATTACTAGGATGCTCCCAAGTACTATCAATGTTATTGCCACCACACGACCGTACCATCGAGCTACCATTCACGACAGGTCGAGTACTTGAGCTTGAAGTACTGAGCAGGGTGTAGACAGTGAGGTCAGTGCATGGAGCCAGTCACCGTCCGACTTACCTCATGAAATGATTAGCTTAATAGCTGATGTCGTCCAATTAACTCGAATGGTATGTTGTTGTTGAGATGTAAGTACTCACTAATAGCTTCTGACTTCTTCTGCTGATAGACATTCGAAACGATCTACTGTAAACGCCAACAGCGCTCTCAAACGTGATGAAGATCAACTTCGAGAACGCATCCGCCCACCGTGCAAGTAGGTCCTTCTCTGCTTCGACTCGCATGCCGCCTCAAGTGGCTATGGACGACTTGTGACTGTGGTGTCTATGATGCTAGGCTACAGTTTCTTATATATACTCCACCGTCTCTCACCCTCTCAGGATGCAGCATCCTTAGTTCACTCCATCAAGTCTTCAGCAAGCATTTTCCTCACTTCCTGAACCCATGGTAGCCATCGCGGTGAGCTAGTTGGCCGTTCTCCAAGCGAGTTCCATACCACTGTCCGCATGCTCAGTCTGACATGTACTTTTACTCACAGGAAGGTGGGCTTTGTACTCGAAGAGCTCGGGTTAGGCTACCATAGCGTCTTCGTTGACTTCCAGAGGTGTGAGCCGCAGCCAGACGCTGATCTACCGATGCCACTCTGGTGTAATCCTCCACGTCCCCGGACAATCATACGGGATCACAAGAGAACAGGCTGTATGTCGCAGACGGGGAAGGGAAAAGGCAGTAGCTCCTGTCTTCCCGGCCTCAATACAAATGTGCACGCACTTGTATCCGATAAATGTCATGTGGAAAACAGACTTGCTGACGGATATTCTTCTCCAGCGCGGCACGCAATACGTGCCAGAGCTTCTGGCCTATGCATATGCTCACCTCCCACCCCGAGCGTGTCCCTATTGCAGTGCAACACTACCAGAAGGGGCATGAACCTCCGTGCCATCCGCGCGCTCGAGGCGGTGTGCTTGAAGGTGTCCCCTGGCTCGTTGGGCGGAGCGGAAGCTCACGGCTGCAGACATGCTCGGGCCGTGCTTGCGCTCGCGTTCGCGCTCAGCATGATCCCGAAAGACTGGCTGTGGGACGGCGTCGACGCCCCCTGAGGCTGCGTTCCATGCATGGGCGCTCCGATGAGGCTTGTCGTCGTCCTGTGCGGTCGCTCGCGCTGCAGTCCCTTCATCAGTGAGGTTGTTGTTGGCGTGCCTATGATCCAGCGTCTGACCGCTGTATCCGGATTCTGTACTGCCGGGTGCGACCGCGGCGTTCACAGCTAGTGAACTCGAGCTTGAATTCGCACACAACGTTAACGTCCGAGCGTTGGCATCAAGTGCCATAGGTGAACGCACCACATGCTGCAGGTGACAACTGACCGGCTGCGTATTGATACACAGTCAGTGCCTTTGTAGGCTACTTCGAGGCCGGGGTAGAGGTGTGTCTCAAGGTGCGCAGCGCAGATGCAGCAAGGCACCGTTAGACGTCGGTCGCGCAGTACTAGTAAACACGATACTTTTGGCCGGAGCGTGCTGGGACTCCGGCCATTCCTTCTGCCTACTATACTATGACTTGGTCCGGATGCTTTCATCCGAGTCGGCGCAGTAAGTACTGCGTCGCGTCCGTGTAATGATTTACATATGCATTGTCTTCGATAAATCATCATCGATCTCGCGCACTGGCAGGGTTCGAGCCTTCTGATGTGAAAACATGGCTGTGGTTGCGTAACGATCTCAACACACACACACACACAGGTATCCGGGGATAAAGTTTAAGCTCGGCTCGGATGGGTTGAACATCTCTATGTCTTGAATACAGTCATGGAGGCGTCTTACGAGCCTCGGATATGTTCTTTGTCCGGGTGCCGGGTCAGAAAATGTTTCCGGTAAGCCGGACTAGAAACCAGAACTCGGGCGATCGGTGACAACTCCGACCTCGAACCTCAATGACACTGGCATCTGGTAACTTATAGCTCCTGGTGCAGTGTGTAGTCAGTGCCGGATGTTAACATGAATGTACATAGATAAAAACCATATACCTAGGTGCATGTTTCAACACATGTAGATAGGACAGTGTCGCAGCGTACACGTGCGGACGCTGAACAGCATGCGCATCGTGATACCATTTCAAGTTCGGCGGTTGTGCGTCCCTTCAATTTCGGAGAAGAGTGTCTGAGTTTCGCCTCAAAATATCGTCAATGCATACATTGACGTGTATCAGTTCATGGAAAATTTCAAAACTATCGTATCAGGAAACAAAGAGGAACCCACAGCGAAGTCCGATCCGTTGTATACGTCCAACTTCATACGATGTGAGCGGGCCAAGAGACTCGGGGTCAAAGAATGTAGCCGTCTCTTGCAAACACCTGTATTGTACAACATCCGGGCATTGTGTAAGGTTCATGTTCGAGGGTAAAGGAAACTTCCGTGCAGGTGTTGCTTGTGGTCCAGGATCTTACGTCCTGTATTCTGCAGTCTCGACGTTGTTTAGTACAGTTCGTACTTGGCAGGTATGGTTAACACCAACCATTGGCGCCAACAGGCTCGGTGCCGGGCCGTGCTGACTCAAAGCAATTGCAATGCTGTGGCGGCTTGCCGAAGCGTCCGCCACGTTACGATCACAGATACATTGATTTGTGTGTATCCGGCGACCACCACTCGGGAGAGAGATGGGTCGGAGCTTAGCCAAGCTAGTGTTGAACGTTGAACAACGACCTCGGGACCGTTTGTCATTCGCACCACTGAGAGTTGTGGATTGGAAATCTGACTCGGAGCCCCCGAGTGCAGGCCGTTTCTAGCATGATTCACTTGATCAGATAAATCGTCTCCTGAAGGGGCCGGTGTCATGAAACTGCGCCTGGTGAGTCGGGCGCGACGCTAGTCGCCCGGTAACGTTGTGTTAACTCTGAGAAGCTGTGAAGTCCGGATGAAACTGATATGTAGATATGGGAGGGGACGACGGTGGGGAGCGCTACTGGATGCTGTTGATATGATGGAGATGGATATGAGCGGTCCGGCATGAATCGCCCGGTGCATAGCACAGTGCGACGGATGAGGTAAGTAAGTCCATGAAGGACGGCAGACGAAGTGTGCGTGCTGGAAAGGCATGAGTTCGTTGTCGGCAGGGAAGATTTGAATGGCGCACCAGGGGCGCATCCTGTTGCTTGCCGAACGGATTGCGCGCCGTTCGCCGTCGGGCGACGGGGGCACTAGTGAAGTCTGAGTAGCAGTACTAGTCTGCACACGAGCCCTGTTCACCGCGATGAATCCCCCCCCTCCCGCCGGATGGCCTACAGAACAGGGGCGAAAGGGATGAGTGGGCGTTGTGTAAGGACCAGTACTATTCGAGGAGGAGGAGCGAGGAGGAGGAAGAGTAAATGCGATTGGGTAAGGAGACTTGCGCGGGAGGAGGCGCGCATATGACGCAGTCAGAAGGGAATGGACGACTCCGAGTGAGCGGCAATGGTCTCAGCACCTCACAACTACTTCATCTCATCTGATTCCGATGCTTTCCTCAATTTCCTCCTTTCTCCCTTCCGCCCTCCAGATTGGCAGCGACAAGTCTCCGTCGCATCCACGCGATTCCAGGCAGCTCACTCAATCTCCAACATCTAACGACGGCGACGACATGGCTGTTGACGAGCACGGAGTGAAGAAGAAGAAAGAGAGGACAAACGAGGTGTGTCTCCGCCTCCCCACTCTTTCGCGCGAGTCTTTTGCTGCATTGTGTTCGAGCCTCCCATGCTGCTCAGCCATTCGTGTCACGATGATTAGCGTTACACCAGTGAATGAGCCTGCTACAAAGTTATGCCATCGTCAGCAGTCAGAATGACCGAGTACCGTGGCGCACGCGCCGAAGATCTACCCTTCTCTAGCCACCGTGTTTGTCATGAGTGAGGTGGGCAACTGGGTCTTGTCACTCGTTGGCTCGTAAAGCCTATTCCACAGACTCGCCTTTGTCGCCATCTCAGTTCGTCAATATCGATGTATGCGCTGCCGTGTGAGTCTGCATTACCCATGCCTTGCGCGGTGTCGCATGACACCTCCTAAGAACGTGATCCCCATTGGTGCGTGCATCACGACCGCTCTTCGCCCTAGTACCGCTCAGGTTGCGGGGAGCGTTCTGCATCTATAAGAGAAGCACTCTGAAAGGTGCGTCCCTCAACCCGCATTGACTTGTTCGATGACGGAGACATCCCATCTGCATTCAAAACGCGATACTGGAGTGCGCTTCTCGAGCGTACCAGTGTTTTCGAGGGTGCTCGTGTTCGCTTGTCGGCGAGGGCTGAGTGTAGGCCTGTGTAGGCATGGGTCGACTCTCTTCTCCGTCTAATCAGCGCGCTGAAATGGGTCTTCTAAACTAAGAGGCGCGACTGAGCACAGGTTCACTTCAGCGTCATGTTCCTGACATGGCAGATCGCATCTGCCTGCAGTGTGACTGCTGTGCCCGCGTCTGTGGCTGTATCATGCTAGGTCTCAGGACCCCCATCGACGCTGTCTATGCTGAATATCGCTTCACGAACTGCGCACGAACGAGTTCTACTGCGGGAAGGGTTGCACTGCGCAGATGCATGTCAGGTGTTCAGTTACACCTATTGAACCCCATCGCCAGCAACGTGCTGTAGGTGCGCAGTGCATTTCAGCCATCGCACAATACACTGCATCAAACTCAATATGCGTCGGCTGCGTCCTCTTCTTATCGCTCGATGGGCACAGCGTACCACAAAAATCGGATGGTAGCGGCCTCAAGGATTCTTTCGGCAGCGTCATTCCTTACTACTTTTGAGCATCCCCGCGACCTGTACTCACAATGCCCCCCCAGTCGTTCATCGTCGTACGACCGCCTCCATCGAAAACGAATCATCCTCTCAATCTTCAAGTTCAACTCGTGCCACCCAGCAACCGTGAATTCAACCGCTCTTCCAATTCTCGGGACTCGTCAGTTGCTCCGGAAGCGGACGATGGCGTCTTGGACATTCAACTCACGCGTACAAGCTCCAACCGTTCGGACGTCTCGATGTACTCCTCCTACTCCTCCACTTCCATCTCATCTATGGCATCCACATCTACGGCGTCCTCTGGTCGACGCATGATTATCCCGCTGTATAATCTTCAGGCACACAGCGTACTCACAAACGTCATCGTGGACGCTGGCACGGATGCAAAGGTTGCAAAGTGTCAGAAGCGTGGCCTCGAGATCATTGGTCTCGCCATCTTGGATCCTATCGAGGTGTGGGGCGAGGGCGGCAATCCCACCGCGCTCACGAAACATTCACCGAACGTGGCATCCGCTTCTCTCCCTGATGAGAGCACACCCCGCATAAGCACTGATTATGCACATGGCGCTCACACACCAACTTCTTCAGCGCTCTCACTCACTTCCGACGAAGCGACGCATACCCCTGCTCCTGTGACACCCGGACTGCTGTCGGTAACCCCTGCAACACCCGCATCACCCACGACGCCCAGAAATACTCCAGGCGCGAAGAAGTTATTCGGCAAGCTCTTCAAACGACGACCCGAGTCCCCGGTGAACTCCCCCACGTTTCCACCTTCTCCTCTTCCACCTATCACCGCTCAACCTCCTTCTCCGCAACAACTCACAACTCCGCTATCCGCTACTCCCGCCCCTGACCGCGCGTCTCGCCGTACCTCCTTATTGTCGGGCGGGAATCTGAGCGTGACTGGTCATTCGCCCAATCCATCCGGGTCCGAACCACCTGCGTCCGCGAGTGCCCGCGAGAGCGTATTCTTGCAACCTCCTGTGCTCGGCATTCAGCCGACGCTGAGTTCGGCAACGGTCCCCCCACGTGGTCGACCTACCAAGTATGTGTGGGTGGTTCGGAAGTGGCTCAAGGGTACACCGGACAACCTTCTGAGTGGGATGAAGGACAAATTCCAGGCGCGCAACAGTCTGGTAGGTGCGAGTATGCCCGAGAACTTGGTCGAGGTCCGTTTCGAGTGGAGTCGGAGCCATAAGAAGCGGAAGAGTCGGAGAGATGGGACTGTCGACGAGGACCGCGTGCGCTCGAAACGACACAGTCTCGCCAATTCTTCGGCAGCGCAGTCGACGTCGTCACTTCACCAACCTCCACAGGTCATCGTGGAGGACGCACCTATGACGAAGAAGCAGAAACGCCGGTCTGCGGCGGAGAGCCGGGGGAGGCGTTCGCTGGACTCGCACAGGTCCGGCTCGCCAGGGGGCGCGAGCGCGGCGACGACGGCGA
>KN050009.1:146317-162335 GCA_000743315.1 Lignosus rhinocerotis TM02
AGTCGCTACATGCAGCTGATAGATTCGCCATAGGCGCGGTCACACTCGGCTTCGAACATCTGCGAAAGTCCATCGCAGCTCCTACCAATTGCGCTAGATGCTCAGTAGTAATCACCGCCCGAGGTTATCTGGAGACGACCGATTGCCAGGTCCTGGAATGTTTCTCAATGAATTGTGCGAACCCGCGTTCTTGACTTTGGCCGTCAAAAAAAATCTAGAACTTAGGCTATGACGCAGTTAACAACGGTTGGCTTCCAAAGTTTGAGGTCATTTTACTATTCACTACTCGTATTAGATTCACAGAGGCCATGAACTGGCTGGATAGGCGAGCTGGCCACTGACTTGCGTTCATGGACGATAAGGGCAATCTGGTTCTCAAAACACCTCCTTCCCAGCCCTAGGAACGGCTGAAGCGCAATATGCGTGCGGCCCGCCCAATGTTGAGGTTACCTACTGGCTGTTCCCGGTGTCCGTGCTGAGATCTGACAGGCAGTGCGTTTGCCTTTGACCCCAGGGTCGCGCTGCGCGTCAGCCGATGACATGGTGATGAGGTGGGTGACACGCTCGCACAATGAATATCCTGAGTGAGAGGTTTACTTACTGTTGCAGGGAGCAATAGTGCACCGTGGCCACGTCATCAACATCATGCCACGCGATGATTCGTGCGTAGATCTCGTTCCAGGCTTCCATTGAGTGTACATCATCACTCAATCTCGTTGATATACCTGTGCTGTACCTGAACCGCTCCCCAATGCTCAGCATCTAGATTTTAGACTTGACGTGCCATCTCGAAACTGCATAACCGCTCAGTGATTGACTGAGGCATGTCGCCGAAGACTCGCGCTCACTCGATCAAATGGGCGTGGTACTGCGAAGGTTGCGGCTGAGTCTGCCGTGATACATTAGCACCACAATACGCGCCCTGTCATGAGCGCTCTCCTCTCTTCTCCGAGGTCATTCCTCTCAAATCCAGCCCACTGACAAATGATGTCAGTATCCAGATTCCACAGAACGTCGAGGTTACAGATTGTGACCCATGCGACCTGCCGCCTGTCAACACCGTGCAAGTCAGACTAGTATTACAACAGCAGCATGTCAAAGGATCGAGGCTTTTCTTACTATGGGCGCCCATCTGTCAATGGCAACATGTCGAGGGCCATATGCTATACTCTTCTGCTTTACGGTCACATGCGGACGTTCGGGCTGTTTTCTCAGGCATACGACTCAGCTGCAATGCGGGAAGGCCTCCCTAGTATGCATCGCATCTCTCTCTGTACCGGCTCTATGTGCGTCAATACCGAGGCTCCGGGAGCGGATAGACAGCACGATATAAGCCGGTGGTCCCTGCACGGTGCATGTGCCCATTTCCTCCCCTTGATAGACTTCCCTACGTTCCAGGTATACAAAAGAGGGTCTTGACGATGCGCACCGTCAGTATCATATCTGCAGTCCTGCTCAGTTCGGCACCCGCCTTTGCCTCCTACAACCTCGTCGACATTTATGCTGGTGGCAGTTTTCTCAACAATTGGAAGTACGAGGATGGCTACGACGACACCACCAATGGTCAGTCACGGCGTCATCTGTCTCTTCTCAGCACACCCTCTGACTCCCCCTGGCTTCTGGGGAACCTTCACCTCCAGGCGCCGTGAACTGGCTGAGCCAGAGTGCCGCGCAGGCGGCCAACCTCACGTTCGTCAACGACGCGGGCAACGTCGTCATCAAAGTCGACAACACGACGAACATCCCGAGCGCGGCGGACCCGACGCAACAGGTGAAGCGCAACTCGGTCTCGCTCAGCACGCGCGCCTTCTACGACGTCGGCAGCATGTTCGTCCTCGACCTCGCGCACGTGCCCGTCGGGTGCTCCGTCTGGCCCGCGTTCTGGACGCGCGCCCCGGACTGGCCGCACGGGGGCGAGATCGACATCCTCGAGGGCGTGAACCTCATGACGACCAACCGCATGACGCTTCACGCCGATGAAGGGTGCACTCAGCAGTCCGGGGCGACCCAGCGCGGCAAGACGGTGGGCGCGAACTGCGCGGAGGGCCTGAATTCGTCAATTGGGTGCACGGTGGAGGACACGATGGAGAACAGCTTTGGCGAGGGCTTCAATAAGGCCGGGGGAGGGGTGTGGGCGGTGCAGTTTGACGTTACGGGGATTTTGTACGTCTTCGCTGCTCGAGATGCAGGATTGCCAGTGAGATGCGCTGACCATACTGTTCTCATTAGCATCTGGTTCTGGAGGGTGAGTATCACTTTCTGTTTTTTGAAACACAGTCGCTGATAGAGCATGTCGATTTGGCAGCGGTCAGACGCTCCTGCAGACCTGACGAACCCATCGAAAACCGTTGACCCGTCAGACAATTGGGGCACGCCTGCCGCTGCGTGGCCCGCTTCGTCCTGCAACATCACCAATTTTTTCAAGCCTCAGCAACTGGTGCTCGATATCACACTCTGCGGAGACTTGTACGTCCATGTTCACTGCTGTTCATCGTAGAATGTGTCGTTTTTATTCGGTTTACCTGTCCACGTAGTGCTGGAGCTGTCCCGGTTTATAACACGTCAGGCTGCACGACGCCAAGTCCAGATGTCACTCCCAACACCTGCGTGCGTTTCCCGATTGCTCTCTCATACATATTTTTCAGCTGACGTACCGTGATGAATTTGTTTACCCTGCTCATTGCTCAACCGTCGTCGGCCGTCAACGCGAACCTCAAAACTCTGTCGAAACTCGACCATTGTTCTTGCAGTACACCGACAATGTCGACGGGGACGGGTCTAACTACGCCGAGGCCTACTTCGAGATCAACTCCGTCAGGGTCTTCTCGCTCAACAACACCATTCTCCTACCAACCGAGTCCGGTGGACGCACCGTCTTCAACACCGCCACCAGTCTACCGAAGTTCTCCGGGGCTGCTGCTGTCAGGCTCGGAGGCGAGATCGTTCAGGCTTTGGCAACCGTCATGGGTGCCGCAGTTGTGGCCGCGTTTGCGTGGACGTTGGTGTAAGCTGGGGCCCGGTGCGCTTCTATTTGAGGTTGGTGTCGGGCTGTGGGCTATGTGGATCCATACTGGTAGATGCTCGGACTCCTGGGGAAATATTTACGGGGATTGTCGTACATGGATCTTTGGGTTTGTTTGGCCTGGTGTTCTCGGACTTATGCTGCTCAAGGTGCTGTTTAGGGTGGTGGGCTTCAATGAGACGATATCGACTCGAAGTTAGCTCCTCGATTAGGACTTTCCAGCCCGCCATCTGAGACGCAACGTGCGAGTGAACACTCAAGTAGAAGATACCGCTGTTGCTTGGTAGGCGAAGGCACACTGACCCTGTTGCTTCGGCGGCTGTTGCGGGCCTTCTCATAATTCCATCCTCACATTTATTGAGCAACATTCTTTGTTAGATATATGTTATCGTTCACAACATTCTGGACATACTGGGGTAAGGTGCTGGGGCACCAGGACACACTCGGAGTAGATGGGACACAAGCACAATACTGGTTCGACAACCGGAAGAATTGCGAAGTTGATAGCTCGACGCCGGATCTGAAATACAAGGCAAACCCGTTCCTGAGTGACGTTGAGTAGGTACGACTCTGAACGCTTCCTCTACCGTCACGCGTCATGAGTCGGTCCACCGTGACGGCCACCTCTGGATCTTATTATTATATCGCCACCGCCCTCGTGGCGTCGTGCCTTGGATCCGCCCCTCCAACTTACTCACAAACACTTAACCCATCATCGCGTTGCTTAACCGCTGGCGGTTCGTGAGGATGGTTTATACTGATAATACATATCCTGCGCAGCTGGCGCTTAAACTGCTGTCCGGCTGTAGCTACTGTGGGAAAGTCCCGCTGGATGATCGATGATCACTAGTACTGACCATATGATGTTACCGCTCTTTGAGCATATGGGTACTGTATGGATATGTATCTGAGACGCAACACACGGAACAGAGTGTGCACAGGCTGGTGCTTGGAAGCCTTGAATTGGGATACAGTCCTGGCAATTTGGGCGGCGGGTTGCAATTGGCAGTGAAAAGCGCAGTCGAAGCGCTGAGGATCATCACTATGAATAGAGTCTGCCATGAGTTCGCATGTTTGTTACAAAAGTAGACTCTCCGCAGATTCTCGCCCACACGCCCTTCAAACGCCGGTTCCAGTCTAATATAAACGTACTCGGTGCCATGCGCAGTGGCCGCTTTCCGCCTTACTCTCTTCAAGTTCCTCACCCTCCCCAAGCCTCCCCATCGTTGCTCTAGGGTTCCGTAAACTCTAGTCGTATCAATAATCACACAGGAGACCGCAGTCCTCTCACCAATTGTTCATCTCGAGGATCAACTTCTTGGACGCCGGTCCTACTCAACTAATAAGGCCGACTCCCAAGCCCGTGTCCTCCTGTCGTCCTGACTGCCCCAATGCATACCCCTACCAGCATCGTGTACACCCTTTTGCTCGCGCAAACCTCTCTTGCTGCATACAACCTCATCAGGTCCTTCTCGGGAGAAAACTTTTTCGATGGATGGGATTTCGCGGATGGCTTCGACAACACTACAAATGGTTCGTGTCCTTCTCCCATCCAATTAAGTTGGAATGCTGAATGTCACCTCACCGGTTAGGCGCCGTGAACTGGCTCAACCAGTCTGCGTCAACCTCAGCCAACCTCACATCCATCACCAGCGACGGCCGTGTCATTATCAAGGTTGATGACACCACCAATCTCCCTAATGTCACCGTGGTCACCGACCAGCAGAAGCGCGACTCGGTACGCCTGTTGTGCACCTCCTTCACTGAACGCGCTGACAATCATTCCTTCCTACGTAGATCTTACTGACCACGCATGAATTCTACCCAATTGGAAGCGTGTTCCTCTTCGATGCCAACCACATTCCCTTCGGCTGCTCGGTCTGGCCAGCGTTCTGGACGCGTGGCCCGAACTGGCCGAATGGCGGCGAAATCGACATCCTCGAGACCGTCAACCTTATGCCAAGCAACCAAATGGCGCTACACGCCTTGACGGGGTGCACACAGCCGCAGGACGTTCAGCAACTCGGTACCCCCAAGGGCACGGACTGTTCCGCGGGGCGGAACTCGAGCGTTGGCTGTGGCGTGTTGGAGACGCAACCCAATAGCGTCGGCTCGGATTTCGCGGCGGCCGGCGGAGGCGTGTGGGCGACTCAGTTCGACACTTCGGGCATTTTGTAAGGCTCTTGAAGCTTCCCCAACTCATCGAGGTGCTGACTCGATTTTCCTTTCCGAATGCAGTGTCTGGTTCTGGAGCGTGAGTACTCTCGCTGTACATTGCATTGGGTGACGCTGAGATGCAGCATGTTGCAGAGGAGCAATGTCCCCGCTGACGTGACGAGCGCGACCAACTCGATCGACCCCACGCAGTGGGGTACCCCCTCTGCGGCGTGGCCTGCGTCGTCGTGCAACATCAGCAACTTCTTCACACCACAGCAGCTGGTTATCGACGTGACCCTGTGCGGTGACTTGTGCGTGTCCCTCCGTTCTGTTGTTTACATACTCATTCTCAATGGCCTATCCACAGTGCCGGACAGCCGAATGTCTACCAGTCGACCTGTGGGAAGCCAGGGGTGACCGCGGACCCGAACACCTGCGTATGTCTATTCTCCGCATGGGTCTTGGTCCGCTGATATCATTGCCTGCTCTTCACTCCATAGTACATCGAGAACGTGAACGGCACGGGCGCGAACTACGCCGACGCGTACTTCGACATCAACTACGTCAAGGTCTTCTCGCTCGGCACCACCGTCCTCGACCCGTCCATCTCCGGCGGGAGCACCGTCCTCGTCACCGCGCCCGCCACCGCTTCCCCCTCGTCTGGCTCGGGTAACGGGAACACCAACACCAATGGGAATGGAAATGGAAACGGGAGCGGGGATGGGAGCGGGAACGGGAGCAGCGGCGCCAGTTCGGTGAAGCTTGTGGGCGCGACGGTCGTGGGGGCGTCCATGATGGCGGCGTTTGCTTGGGCGTTGATGTAAGTGGATGGGTCTTGTAAGTCGGAGGGAAGATAGCGGTTTGTTGTACTGTGTGTGTGTGTTGGCTCAGAGATGTAGGACAGTTCTTTGGACTCGAACGCTTGTTCGTCTCAGCTTACGCTCGTTGTGAATAGAGTGCGTGTATGGTCTATGTTTTCACTCTGCTACGAAGTTGCTGCGTTTCAGTATGTACACTGTCATAGCTGGGCCAAACGTGCAATCGTATACCCAACACAAATGCAGGTAAAATATCGTCAAAATCGTCGATCATAAATGGCACGTACTGTAACCCCTGAGTAGTCTACAGCTGCGGATTCTGGCTCGCGTGCTGTTCAGTATGGCTATTGGGGCATGTTAGAGAGGGCGGTCGATATTCAGAGCTCGCGAGCCGCGCGGGTGGCTGTAGGTGTAACAGACTTACAATTGTGGACATCGCAATGATTTGGTTTTGAGAATCGAAACCGAAGAACAAATTCGCAAATCGTGAGAGAGCTACGAGTTGCATCAGGGCGGTGAACAGTCATGCAGCATTGCACCCTGGATTTGAAGGATCAGTGACCATTCACGTTGTGAATGACACGAACAGCTAAAAATATGGCAGTAGATGAACTTCGTAGATGCACTGAATTGAAGCGCGCACCTTGATAGTTCGAATGCATCCTTGTAGGAGACAGCAAGTCGAGTGACGAACATACCCCAGCGGTGTGCACACAGGCAACCAGATTGAAAGTCGTCCGAACAGGACAAGCATACTGTGACCATAGTCGAACAGCACTAGTTTCTGAGGATTTGCACTACAACAACAGCTAGCATCGGATACATCATCATGTCGTGAAGTCATTAAAGGGTCGTCACTTGTCATCAGTACAGCGATCATCGTTCGGAAGGGGAAGAGACCGGGAAAATAGGGTATAAATAAGCACATCCGCGCCAACTTCTCGACGATTGCGATTACTTCATCGGATCCAAACGTTCCAACCATTTCCAAGAAGAGTCTGACCGGCACTCTCATAGCAGCGCTGCGACCACACTTGACAGTATGGCAAAAACGACTGCGCCCCGTGACGAGAGCACCACGGCCGCATTTGACTCTGTCGGAGAGGGAACAGGGAGACTGGACGTGGGCGTCACCTCGCCGTTCGCGCTCTGGACTCCACCGAGTAGAGTGCTCTCGATTGCGCAGATTTGGCGCATGCCGTCGACGACAGCGGGAAGGTCGTCGGAGTCCAGGAAGTGTGTCTGATTCGTCCGCATGAAACTGCAGGCGCATGCGATCAGATTTAGAGAATGAGTCTTTCTCAGAACAGGTGCTTGACGTACCAATCCACGCATTGCGGATATGCTGGAGGAAGGGTAGCGGTGCTATATGAGCAATCAACCCAGCATCATAGAGAAAATGGGTACTTACTGCTCTGGAAGGTGTCTACGCAAGCGCACTTGATGACGTCGATGAATGCACCGGGATTGAATATGATCTACGAGTCCTCCAATCAATGTCTCTTGTCTCGAGCCCGCATCCCAGGGTCATATACCCTTGAAAAGGGCCTTCTAGATGGATTATTATCACTCACCATCGTGAAGTTCTGCAACACAGGCGCTGCTGCCGCACAGCTGTTGATATTCCAATAATTCTCTGCACAGATGGGGCACGAAGGCGGCTCTTCCGGGAATTGCGGCTCTTCGTCCGTCCTCTTCGCCAATCCACCCTGAGGGAAGGGCTTGTTCCCGATCCTCCCAGAAAACTGCGTGGGAAGCGGCAGATATGGAGACGCGAGAGCAGTAAGGATGGCAGAGCACCAGATGGAGAGCAGCGTGAGGAACAGCGCGAAGGGTGCGTAGCGTGCCATTGTTGTGTTGAGCCTTGAGCTTTCGAGACCTGGGCTTACTGGATGATCGTGAACGTCGTTATCGTGGGCCGAGACAGTGATGCTTGCCAGACTACAGCAGCGACAGAGAGCGAGGAGGCGCTGTGGTGACCTGAGGTGGTGGTGAGAGGCAAACTTGAAGGGGCTGAGAACGGAGCGGGGGACGACCTTGAGGTTGTGTCTTCCTGATCGGGCGCGGTTCCCGCCATGCGATCACATGGCCCCGACCGAATTGGCTCAAGACCGCCAAAGTGGGTGACCTTGGCTAGGAATTGGGCTGCTGTTCAATGCTTCACATGTTAACGGGGTCAACAGCAGCATCCGTTACATAACACGGGTTCCATTTCTTGCGACGGTGAGTACATTGGACAAGAATTATAACACGGGTCCCATTTCTTGCGATGGTGAGTACATTGGACAAGAATCTCACTAGTGTCGATGTAATCCATTGCAAATTACGTTTTAGATACGCACTGCGCAGCGGGGTGGTCGCTCACCAGAAGTTGAGAACGCCATAGAAGGAGGTACCATGTGCGCATCCTAACGCCCTAACAGAGACTCATCGAATTGCACGGAGGTATCAACTCCGAGTAAGGTGGGACCTTGATAAAGGAACATCCAGCGGATGAGCTGAGTCTGCTGATCGTACTACACACTCATCCGAAATGGACCAATCCAAAGAGGAGCCTGAAAGATGCCCGTCAGGGGTACTAAATTCACATGAGTACGTTTGTTATGCAGCTGGGTCTTGTTGAAGACGTGCCAACACACTTCAATAGCAATGTTCCTAGAATCATCATCGACTTCGATGCCAACTACTTCGACCCCACTGATCACCTTTTGAGTATCTCAACAACTGCTACTGCATGCCATATCCGTCTTCTCGACTGCTTGTCGTTTGCGGAGCAACGCATCATACGCATCATCGAGTTCCCTGAGTTACCTGCCATCCCATACTCCGCTATCTCCTACCCCTGGCGTGGCGTCGCTGTAGAGCAGGCGTCCTGGGGGCACACGTTTGTCGTCGAGGGAGCCATTGACGCTGATCCTATAGGGCTCGCTGCGCTTCGACACGCATGCATCGCATCCCTTAATCAAGCATGCCTCTACCTCTGGCTAGACAGGCTCTGCATCATCCAGACCAATCACCAAGACAAGCACTGGCACATACAACGGATGTTTGACATCTATAGATCGTGCAAGGCCTGTATCGTTCTACCCGGCGGTGCGCAGCGCCTCGTACGTCTCGACGAGGAGACACCTTGGATCCACCGGAGTTGGACGCTAATGGAAGCACTCGCGCCACCTGAAGTCGTCGTACTGCTCGACTGGAAACTTGGAAGTGGCATCGGTAAAACTGGCTCCAAGGTGGACAAAGTCCAAGAAGTCACCGCTGGACAATCCATGATAGTACCACTATTTCTCCTCCTTCACGCGGGGGCCGTCGGATTCATGTCCTTCCGCTCCATTGTCCCCCACAACACTGCTGAATCTCAGCCCTGGTCAACATTATCAGCGCCAGTCGGGGTCCCGGTGTCTATATTCGGAGCTTTCCCTACAGGACGCGCGCCGGATGGTACGCCCTTCTGGAAGCTGCAACACAAGATCCGCTCCCCGAACATCATCGCGTTGTTATTCGCGATGGATACGACCAAAAGCTGGAAAAGGTCGGAATGGGACACTCATCCACTTTGGCAGACCGCACTTATGCGCACCGCATCACGCCCCGTCGACATGGTCTTCAGCGTGATGGGGATGTTTGGGGTCTCCCTCGATCCTGTTGGGTTTGCCCCAGACGACCTCCGCGGAGCTAGCATCTCGCTTGCTCGGGCGATCCTGAAGTCAGGGGGGAGTGCGAGCTGGCTTGGGGCGGCGTTTCGCGTCCAACCGGACTGGGCGAACTCGGCTCTCCCGACTTTTCCGCAGGCAAGTGCACAGGGGATCGCCCTAATTCAGACGAAGTGTGGCATGCAAGAGGTCGGTGCAGTGGTTCGTTACCCGGTGAGATCATACCTTTCCTCGCCCTTGCAGTTGCCGAAAGGTAGTATGGACGAGGAGGGGCGGTTCACGTTTACTGCACGCGCTATTCGCCTCTGCCCTGCCAAGGACGGGTACGACGTGAACCGTTCCATCGTTGCTTTGGACAATTCGCAGTGGATTCCATGCGATATTGAAGAGAGGCATGGTGCTTATGGGGACGACACAACTTCCGCACACCCAGCGGTGTATGGAGCTGTGTTGGGGTGGTTCGATGAAGACTTCGTCGGTATGATCCCCGCCTTCAGGGAAGATAACATCCGCGTCATGCTTCTGGAAGAGCACGTTCCGGGGAATTTCTACCTTCGATCCTTCTTCTGCTTTAATTGGAGCGAGAAGGATAACGTCCTCGCGTGGCAAGAACGCGAGTTCTGTGTTGGAGGATGCGCTTTGCCTCCCAGGGTCAGGACACCGACGCATGCTGAGAATCAGTGAGTACCTCAAAGATGGTCTCGGCTACTAGGCATGGCATTCATCTAGATTCCCTAGTCCTATAGTGATATACGATGCTCCTGCAAATGCTGTATCTAAATTCCCTAGTCCTATAGTGATTTACGATGCTCCTGCAAATGCTGTGGATACCATGCATGTTCTGAGCCTCTCGCAGAGTGCGAATCCCTGCCGCATTCGTCTCGTTGACTGTCAAGCGTTCGCCGAGCGACATATTCTGCGTATACTTGAGTTCCCCACTTTCCCTACCATACCATACTCCGCCATCTCCTATCCCTGGCGCGGCGTCGCTGTCGATGCAGCTTTTTCCGGCCACACCTTCTCGGTTGCAGGCGCAGAGCTCGCCGACCCAGTGGGCACTGACGTCCTCCACCATGCCTGCACTGCGTCGCTGATCCGTGGGTACTCGTACCTCTGGCTCGACCGCCTCTGCATCATCCAGACGAACCGCGCAGACAAGAACTGGCAAATTCAGAACATGTACCACGTGTACAAGTCCTGCCGCCTTTGCATTGTACTTCCTGGCGGGATAAGACGGCTCGTCACGCTGGACGAGGAGACGCCCTGGATCCACCGTAGCTGGACGCTGCAAGAGGTACTAGCGCCCCCAGAAGCTGTCGTGCTGTTCGATTGGAAACTGGGGTGGGGGATGACGACGAGTTCGGCGCTGGCAGCGCCCATACAAGAGGTCGTTCCCGGGAGGTCCGCTATGGCAGTTCTTACCGTTCTTCTGGAAGCGTGCGCAGGCGGGTCGCTGTCGTTCTCCCCTGCTGCGCTTGTGTACGATTATGACGACGAAACTACTGTCACAGTCGTCTCGTCGGTATTCGGTGCGCACTCGTCAGCGTCCGAAGTAGAAGCAGAAGCAGAGTTTGCGGCTACCAGCAGGATCTTCGCTCCGAATGTCGTTGCGCTCGCCATCGCAATGGAGCCGACGCTCACGACCGATCCCGACACGCGCGCCCATGCAGCGTGGCAGAGCGCGCTCATGCGCACGTCATCGAACCCCGTTGACATGGTGTTCAGCATCATGGGTCTGTTTGGTGTCACGCTCGACCCTGCTGCTTTCGCCAAGAACGACCGCTGGGGGGCGACGGTCGCGCTCGCGAAAGCGATACTGGAGGCTGGGGGATGTGCGAGCTGGCTGGGTTCAGCATGGCGGATTCCTCCCGACAGGTGCTTGTCGACATTCCCCACGTTCCCGAGCACGAGCGTTGAAGGGGCTGCGCTAGTTAAAATCCGAGTGGGGAGGAGGGTATTGATGCGGGAGGTGTCACAAGTGGTCGATCATCCTGTATACCCCGTCTCTCGCGCGATCGGGCCATTGCCCAAGGGACGAATGGACGACGCAGGGTACTTCACGTTCACTGTGCGAGCGGTCCCACTCCGTGCTGCAGTCGTTTCGGATGTGGGCTCGGATGCCGACGCGCCTCGTATACTCGAAGCTATCGATGGATCGCGATGGGTGTTGGCTACAGGCCACGACTTCGAGGATGAAGAGGATCCAGACAGATCTCCGATGATGTATGGGGCAATCCTTGGATGGTTCGACAGGTACTTTCCGGGATCAAGCCCGGCTGCTGGAGCAGACAACATCGCTGTTATGGTTCTGGAGGAGCACCGGTCTAAGATGTTCCACCTTCGCACATTCTTCTTTCTCGGGTGGAAAGATAAGGAGCAAGTCCTCACATGGGGAGAACGTGAGTTCTCCGTGGGAGGCCCCGATGTTCCCGGCAGCTCGTCTCCAGAGCTGGGACCTGTGCCCCAATCTGCGTCAGGTATTGACTTAGAGCTTCCTCTATCTCCTCCTGGCCGGAGCACGCTGAACAAAAGACTCCAAGACGAAATAATGGAGCAGACCAAGCATGCTCTCCCACAGCATGTTTTGGAGCGACACAGGCTGGACGCGATGGCGCGTTGCACTGACGAATACTTCATGTGGAGACCACCGAGACCTGGTTAATCAGTTACAGTCCAGACAGGTCTGTTCCCTTGTTTCTGCATCTTCCCAGTGGCTCGGCCACTGTGTCATCTTGGTGTTCATGTAGTATTTTGTCCTGTCTGCGACTCCACAATGATGCCCATACACCACTCCCAATAAGGATGAGACTAGTATGTAGATGTGTTGGCGACGATGAAGGCCCCCGTCAGATCTGGTCTTTGATCCGTCTCTTTCTCAAGTCAATCATCATATGATGAAGTCATTGTCGATAGACCTTTGGATTGCTTATATAGTGATCACAGGCGACAGTCCCATATTGTCTAGTACTCCTCTTATTGTCTACTCCTCTCTGTAGTGTATTAGTTCGAGGACAGTGGCAATATCGCTCAAAGTGAATCTATGGCCTCTGAGTGGTGTCAGGGTATCGCCGAGCACAGACGATGCGAAATCATTCAATTGCGCTTCGGTATCATAGTGCAACATGGAGAGGACTACAGATGAAGAAAACACCTGGACAAGAAATATCTAGAGTGATGGAGAACGCACCTAGGCTTACGACTTCTACCAATCGGCGTCTGATTCGTGGTCACAATCGTATACACATACAAAGTCAGGTGAGTAATCAGGAGAGTACGTGAGCTAACCAGTGAAACTACTATATTGAAAGCGTTGCAATGCAACGAGCACGCTCCGCAGGCTGCCAGTGAGTCACCTATTGACCGAAAAGCCGTTGGCTCGTCTGTCTTCCTACCTTTACATCCGAGCTTGTCGAACGACTCAGTGGAACAGGCAGGGGCCTGAGCGTGCTTACTTATACGCTATGGAGTGGGTGAGACCATGGCTATGCGTGTGCGCGTACTCAAAGGTGAAAAGTCAGAGCATGATGATAACGAGCAGCAAGCAGACTCGGTAATGATGGGAAAGCACAATGAGGGTGATCTAGTGCTGTCGAGCCCACTGCGACCATGTCCCTGACCGAGGGTTGTCGAAGAGGATTCAGGATGCTGATCTTCAACGGTGACTGCATAATATGAAGTCAAAGATGTGCAAAAAGGTAGCATACAGGTTCACGTCAGGGTGCCCTGCCACAGCCCTGATGCAGCGAATGCCGCCAAAACGTCGGTCATACCCCGAGTCAGAGTGCCAGGCTCAACTTAAGGGAATGAGGCAGACATGTTGGTACTGGAGGAGAAGGATGATGATGATTAAGATTTTATGCGGGTGAGGCTGGCAAAACTAGGCGGCCGCCTTGACTGTCGAATTCGTCAGCTCTTCGGTGGGTAAAAAAGATGCCACCACAGGTCGATTCCTAGTCTTGAGATAGTATAGAGCAATTAAGTGGTATGAGATATGGAATGCGAAATATGTAGCAGACTGTTTTGAAGACTACGGGGCGAGCGCATGAGGATGGGTCCCGCCGGTGTAATGGGCGGGCATGGTCTACATACTGAGCGGTTGCGCTATGATGACGAACCAAGTACGTGAACTTCCGCGGATGTATAATTGTGCGCCCAAGGACCTAGGCGGGAGCTTATTAGTTAGAAAATACTATCTAGTAGTTGGGTGTGCTCACCATTTCGTTACTCGTCCAGGAATGATGACACGTGTAACGTATTGCAGGTAGTAAGACACGGTGCCCTTCTGGGCTATGTCACAGGGACAAAGAACTCTCGGCCCGACACCCCGGACAGTTTATTGCAAAGCTCTTGCCTTCACTTGTTACAGATCACCGTTTATTCTTTCATCGGATATGAACAACTTAACACTCTGGACAAGTCACAACCCGTTGTCAACTCTGCCGTGACTGCGCCAAGATTCAAGTATGGTGAGGATCCGATGTCCATACTGATGCAGTGGCGCTATCCTGGACTGTCCGTTGAACCATACTAACTATCGCAACATGTGTTAGCCCTCTAAACGTGCCACTCTCGTTCCAGTTTCAAACCTCCGACCGTTTCAGACATCGTGACGCACCCGACTTTTACCTTGTCTTTTTGTTTGTCAACACGCCTAGCAATTAGTGCAAACCTCATCCGCATATCACACGTTTCACCCCGGCTTCGAGCAACTCTTGAGTCCTCTACGCACCACGCCACCCCCCGGCCAAGAGATCAAAAGTAGCCATTTGCTGGACTGATGTAACAGCCGCTGAGAAAAATTGGCGACGTCGTAAGTGGCCAGAAATCCCTGCTCTTTGTGACACAATCAATTGTCAAAAATGTCTCCTCTGCGGAGAGCACTTCAGAGCCTTGTACCTCTCGTATATAAAGGCCATGGAGTTCGCCCATCTCTCTCCGCCGACAACCATCACCCTCCCGCCCACACCTCCTCGTCTGCCCCAGTTGTAATGCTTCTTGATCTGACTTTGTTCTCTTCGGCCTATAGCTTATCTGGATCCGCTGCGCCTCCGCCCTCGATAGTGTTCGACAACCACCTTGACCATTAGGAGATGGCCACCTATACCCGCGATGTCACCTTGGACCTCTCGGAATCGCCGCACCGCCGTTCTACTACATCGCGTTCGACTCCAGCCTTTCTTGTGAGGACTCCTCGGCACCTGATGGCTACTCCCCCCTGAATTGACTAAAGCAGCATTCTCACCCCGCGCGAGGTCGATAACGACACGACACCACCGTTATAGCCGGCGGCATGGCTAGGACCCAACGTTCCATCGTCGCCACCGAGGACGCCATCGAGGACGCCACCACCCATGCAGTGAGTCTTACGCGACGCGTTCGCGTTGTTGACAGTCCCCTTCGCAGAATCATGCGGCATATGGGGTCTACACCCATCCGGCACAGCAACGGTCATGTTCATCCAGTTGAGATGGTTTGTGGCGATGCCCCTATTGGCCAAATGCCACGGGGCATAGCCACCCCTGAACTGTGTGCTTCAAGCTGACTGCGTGCAGCAACGTTCGAATTCACAGAAGAGTGTGTGACATGCGACTGAATCACCATTGGAACTATCGACAGCGACGTCCGTCTTCTTGAGGGCGTCGCTTCAATGATTTAGGTACGCTCTTATGATGCTATGTCGTATATTCCCGGCTCATCTCCGCTTACAGATAGATATGCGTGATGACTGAACGCCTTCAGGACATTCCGGCCAACAACAGCGACGTCCAGGGATGCCTGGCGTCGCTTCGACTGTTAGATAATGAGTGCGACAAGTTGGATGGGCTCATTACCAACAATCGGCACAAAGCGACATAAGGCTTAATTCACACACAGAACGTCAGATTTCTACTAACTACCCTTCATGCGGAAAGCAGGATGTGCGGTAACCCCGGCCATCGACCATTCGGACGCAGTAACAACGTACGACCGCCAAGGGTGGGCTCGCGACTTGACGTCCTCCACCGAGTCCGTTGCTCACCCCGTATCTCTGCTCTCCCTGCAGCTTACTGGACCCGTTCGGCCGGCATCTACGATACCGAGGACGCGCGATGGATTCGTTTCGACCGGCCACCGACCTAACCGAACGACATGGCTGTCTGGCATTGGCGAGTGGAACGATGTGGTGATCCGACCGTAGCCACTAGCTAGTTAGATATAGTTACTGTGCACGTGGGAGTAAGAAGCGGCTTCGAGGCAGCCACGCAACAGCTCCCCGATTCAAGACGCCGTCTCGAGGTACGGTCGGCCCTCTTCTCTTCCAAGAGAAGGTGGTACTGGGGGCATCAATTTGTGGGACAGCCTGTTACAATCAACAGTTTCCTTTG